>WOVY01006201.1:0-74513 GCA_013436015.1 Rhipicephalus annulatus | reverse complement strand
AACTATGTCATCACATAACATTCTCGCCAGGTCAACCAATCCGGGACGTATTGCAAAAATACGCGAGGTGCTGAAGCTTCAGCTTGGGAGTAATTGGTATCATCATCACCACCACCCTTCATGCCTATTACTCACAAACAGAATCTATGAGATTGTCTATACATATTTGTGTACAACCATAATTTTGCGCACGATGCGTAGGCTTGTACCCCGTCATAAAAGTATTTGCTCACGAGGACATTGAGAACGACTCGAACGTTTAATATTTGCTGTGCTGCTTCCTTCTGCTGAAGTACTCAGTCGTAAGCTTATCCAGCTTCGAAGCTACTATAATAAACCAGTCAGTATTAACAGTGTAATATTTTTTCCCTATATTTTATCCCCTCACGTGAGAAAGTTCTGTAAACGACTTCCATGGAGAATCGGATCACACACCCATTATCGAAGCTTATAGAGTGCACTCTACTGGATGAAGTTGGGACCACTGATAATACGGCGTCACGCTACGAGGTCATTGTCAGTGGCATTACGCCGTAGACTACAAGAATAATGCGCAGACATTAACGCCATGCGGAGGCACAGTGAATAGGCGAGAGAATACAAAGCCCGAGAGGACCGCGACTACAATGATGGGACGTCAAAGAGCTGAGGTTATTTGGATGGTTTCCTTTTCTGCCAGGTGAATCTAGGTCATTTGCTCGATGTTTTCGACAATGTGGCTCGTGGGCGTGTCCTGCAAAAGAAACCAAGAAGGCCAATCTCCGGCATCAGAGCTTAGGGGACAGACGTTGCAACGTCAAGGCCAACAACGGGACCACAATGGGATGCCGAAAAAAGAAAACGAAGATCTAGAGAGAAATCGATCCTTCGCTGCCGCCCTTCTACTTCGTGGGACTTGAATCTGTCCGCAGATGGCCACGAAGAATGAGGCAACTGATTATAATAATGCTACTGTCGAGGACCATCCGAATATCCGCGATAGCCTGACCTGGGGTGGGCTGTATAGCCTGAGAGCTAGAGACGAACCTCTGGAGCAGCTAAGTGGGACGTGATTGTCGTGACGATTCGCTTCTGATCTGCCTGACGGCTACGTTTAGCAAGGTGTTGCGCTATTATACCTGTGGACGCAGGATCGATTGCCAGTCGCGATTAGCTCGTTTTCGTGGGGGTGAGACGGAAAAACTGCCATTCGCTCAGGCATGTAACAGGGCCCAGGTGGCCAAAATCACTCGTGGCTCCCCCCCCCCATAGGTGTGCTCCTCATAGTTTAACCTTTGCAGTATCACGTAAAACCGCGAACATTTTTATTATATTGTTGCAGTTGTGCTTGCTATATTAGGATGTAGCTGACATCACATGAGAGGTTAAATAACTAGTCAAGTGTCCACCTCTGGCGTACATTAGTTAAGATGCTCAGCTCGACACGAAAGTCGCGGTTTCAAACAGAACGCGGTGGTCGCATTTCGATGACAGCGAAGTGCGAGAGACCCGTGCACTGTACCACGCCAATGCATGTCAAAGATTTCCAGGTGGCTCATATTCAACCCCTTTCCCTACAGCATGCCTGACACTCGTATAATGGGCTTGCTGCGTAATTATTATTATTATTATTAATATTATTATTATATTATTATTATTATTATTATTATTATTATTATTATTATTATTATTATTATTATTATTATTATTATTATTATTATTATTATTATTATTATTATTATTATTATTATTATTATTATTATTATTATTATTATGTTCTTGAAAAACTAAATGAATTTGAATTGGTCAATCACTATTTCATCGCACTATATTGTGGAACCACATGAAAGATCTCTAGGAAATTACGCGTCACATGGCGAGGATATTCACTTACAAGCGTGCTTTTTCAGGCAGCGACATAGAAGCCTGGCAAAACATCGCGTAGTCAGTTGAACGACGGAGAGCTGTCCAATGCTGTCACACCCTTCTCACGTGTCTTCCTACGTCAAAACATTTTATGCTCAGCATCAAAAGCATTTAGCATTTATGGCATTGTTCAACTCAACTTCTTCATGATCAGATCTCACGTGAAAAAAATCAAACAGGAAGCACAAGACTAATTGTCGTATCAGCCTATTAAGTCCTTGCGAATGAGTTCTGCGGAAACCCGCAAGGTGGAGGATGGCTAGGGTTAAGAAAGGGAAAGACAACCTCTCGTTTGTAGAACGGAGTCACAAGGAAATTCATACTGATTTCTCTGGAAGAAAACCTCTTAGGTGCCAATAATACGCCCTGGTCCGGGGTTTAAGCCCGGCACCAACGCCTTTCCGGGGCGCTTGATTTCTACTTTCTTGGTTAGCTCAATTGGCAGAGGTTGTCTTCGTTTTTTTCTCTATTATCTCCTTGTCAGTATTCTTGTTTTTGTTCATTCCAACGTGCTTCCTAAATAGCGCCTAGCTGCTTTAATAAAGGAGCCCTTCAACACTTTTTCATCATGGTCATAAAACAATGCTGATTAGTAGTCGAGGCTCCTCAGAATATGCCAGACACATATGATAACTCAGAGAGGGTCCTGGAATTCGTAAATAATTAAATAATTTTCACAGTGAGCGGAAAATCGCTCCTTCTTCTCTCGTCAAATGTTACCATAAACCTGCATTACGGGGCGATAAACCGAAGGCCTTCGACCATTGGCTGATTTCAACATCATGAGCTGCTTGTTTACCGCTGCCGCCGCTGGATGCCGCCACAAGTTCGGGTGCACTGACACGATCCCACTGAAAGTAGGTTGCACGCTTGAAGAAAAAGATAGAGAGAGAATAAAATGAGGGAAAGGCAGGGAGGTTAACCAGAAAAGTTGCTTAAGGTCGTGACGTGAGCTGACGAACCGAAGTAGCTTCTTGCCGCCTTTTCGCATCTCTCTTTGTAGCATTCGGGGCACTCACTCGTGCGAAAAAAGAGAGAAAGCGCTTTAAAGCGCGCAGCAACTAACTGTACCCCCGCTCATACTTGACAGATGCTAAAAATGTTTGTGCACGGTGTAGGTTGTGGATGCAGTAAACTCGTTTAATGAAGTAGTTCTATGAGTGCTTCGAAAAGTACGCTGCGGCGGCTGCATTTCCGATGGAGACGGAAATGTTGTAGGCCCGTGTGCTCAGATTTGGGTGCACGTTAATGAACCCCAGGTGGTCGAAATTTCCGGAGCCCTCTACTACGGCGTCTCTCATAATCATATGGTGGTTTTGGGACGGAAAACCCCACATATAAATCATCAATTATCAATGATTCGAAAAGTACAGCAGATTACTTTTATAACATAAAAAACTCTGAGTTTGCGACACCGAGAGATACTGTGGACTTCGTCTAAAGTAATGCATACGCATTTAGTTACACGAAGGCGCAGAATGCGGAAGGTTGGGATTTTCAAAGCAGTCACGTTGTCTGTGCTTGCGTCACTTTGGAATGTTACGGTACTCGTCAAGCTCAAATTTTGCAATCATGAAGGACAAAGAAAACCATGTTGACGTGACGAGGATAGCTACTTGATTGTAGGCAGCAAGGTTTTTATGTCCGTGCGCGCAAGCTAAGCCGTTGGAACTTTGCTGGATTTTAAACGGTCATGTACAGATTGTTTTTTTTAATGTGCCTAGTACGTGTAACCAATTGAGAATGAGGCCATCAAGTTTAGGATATCTTTCTTATGCACTAGAGTGCAACAACTCATTAGAAACCATGAACAAAAAATTGCCCGCAGCTTCCCTCGGGGGAACACTGAGGAGGATGCGGAGCATATAATTGGTTAACGGGGTGTTAAAGTGCGACTTACTTGGGTCGATGGCTAAATTGGTTAACGTGGTTGTGAAATGGGGTGTTAAATTGCGACTTACTTGGGTCGATGGCTAAATTGGTTAACGTGGTTGTAGGAGGGGGTGTTAAATGAGTGAACACGTACACACGTATGCGAAAGGACGGCGCTGGTCGAAGGGACGTCGATCATTCTGTTTGTGGATTCGTTGGCATTCATTTCACGGCGACTTCGGACGTCGACGCGCCGTACAAACCAACGGACGAGCGGCAACTGAGCGAGCGAGCGCCGACCTTGAGTATATATACAGCGCGACGGCGCATGCGCTGTCAGCTGTCAAATGTTCTCGAAGGAGAAGCGCGCGCGCGGCACAGATGGCGACGGCGCAATGGCGCATGCGCTGTCAGCTGTCGAATGTTCTCGAAGGAGAAGCGCGCGCGGCACAGATGGTGGGCGACGGCGCGACGGCGCATGCGCGCGCGTCAGCTGTCGAATGTTCGAGAAGCGGTGCGGACGGCGCGGACGGCGCACTACAAGGCGCGAGTATAAGATGCTTCCGCATCTAAAAATTATTGTTCTGCCACATTGCACAGCATAGCAACTTGGTTTAGTGAGAGAACGGTTAAATGGTTCATACGCGTTTTTTTCCTTTTTCTTGTTATAACAATGGGTGTTGAACTAGGCAGATCTAAGTGTGTCTACCTTTCAAAAGCCAACCGAGTTCAGACAACCATGCAGAAGAAATGGTAATGTGTACGAACACGCGTACGTTACATCAACATAATTTACAACGCAGCAGGGGTGAAATGTAACGACCATTATTTTCATTTTCTGCATGACTCAATAATGCAAAGAAACTGTTTCGCCGTGGCTGATTTCTAAATAAGCTGTGCTCCTAGATAAGCGTTTTGTGGCATATTCTACACAAAGGAGAATGTAGAAATGCTATACTCGGTAGGTTAGTTCACTGTCTATGATGATTGTAATGTCGCTTTCGGACTCAATAAAATGCACTGAGAAGAAGCCACGCTGTACGGCTGTTTCGAAAGAAATTTTCATATTTTGCTACGGTGCTTTTTTTTGTCTATCAACCATCTTCGTAACTAAAGAAATAAACCGCGTGGTTGTCACGTTAGTCACAACAGTCTCTAAGCGGGGGTCGTTGCAACCTAATTGATTGTCCGTAATGTCTTCTTCCGCCAAAAAAAACATTCAATTTATCAACTAAATTATGAGCTTTCCGTCTTTCGGAATGCTTGGAGAAATAGGTTCTTCGCGTCAAAAAAAAAAGAGAGAGAGACGAAGGAGTTACCCGCGTACTACAGAGCGTCTCTTCACTTGACGCTTCACCTTGACTCGAGAATGCCGTTGGCAGCTCTACCTTTCGGCAGAAATGTTAACTGCTTATTAACAATAGCCGGCAGCATTGCGTAAAAAAAGGGGAAAAAAAACCGTCGCTTTCAGTTCAGCGGCGGCGCTGTGCTCAGGTCGGTCAAGTGAAGGCTGGAATTCAAGTTAGGGCTTGTTTCAGAATACAGGAGTTAGGTACGAATGCCCTTGCGTGACAACCAGCTTCGTTCATGGACAACGGGAGTCACGTTTTTGTGTGTGTTCTTCATCTCAGAGAGATAGGGGGGAAATGATATGCTGGAAATGTTTCTCCACCACGTCTGCGCATGAGGCCTTTCAGCGTTGCACAAGCTGGATGCTGCATGTTGCTGATATGGATACACACGACTACTATTCTCACTGACTGCGTTCCTCTTCACGTGTCAATGACGTAACGCCTGAGCGTTGCCTTTGTATAACTTCGAGGACGCTTCTGCTCCACCTTCAAGAGTACAACGCGTTCGCGTGAGTGGGGTCCCATTCGCATTGCCTTCAAGCATGCAGCAAGGTAACGAACGTTTGTCTACGTAACATTGGCCGCTTCATATTGTCACAGTGTCACCCGCCATGGTGGTCTAGTGGCTAAGGCACTAGGCTGCTGCCCCGCAGGTCACGCGATCAAATGCCGGCTGCGGTAGCCAATTTTTCGATGGAGGTGAAAATGCTTGAAGTCTGTGTGCTTATAGCGCTTTCTATTGTGCGAGTAAGAGCAAGAGAACAAACCAACCAGAGCAGCACAAGGGGGCTGCGGGTACGTGTGCTGTTGCCTCCCAAATGTAACAATCACGCTGATCCGAGAGCAGAGCTAATAGCGAGCGGGCGTGATGTCAGGCGTCATGTGAACAATATTTTCCCGCGCTCGCACGCCCGCTTCGTGGAGATGTTCAGACATGTGGAACGCGCACCCTCTCTTTGCTGTGGTTATGCGTGCCCAAGAAGGTTTTTTTCCGCTTCGCTCCGGGCATGAAACCAGAAGTGACGTGAGAAAAGTCATGTGACTTCCTCCGCCATTCTTCACTCCGTCGCTGGCGGTGGAGCACCAATAGCAGCTCTCCGCTGCCCCCAGCGCCGAAAAAGTGTTCCTTCTCGACCAACGAAACACAACGCCCTCGCCTTTGTCCGGCCACTTGAAGGCGCTGTAACTGCAGAGAGCCGTAGAGCTTCCAAAGTTATCTATAGAGATGACACTGGCGCTGCGATCGTTGAGCGACCATGGGAATTATAGGTATGACATGGATTTGCCAGACTTTTTGCTTGCGGGCAGAGAACGCAATTGTGGCTTCATTTATTGCTGTGTTTTAGTATTCTTTCGAATGACAGAAAGAACCATCTTGAACTTCGTGACCTGATTTGAAATTGGTATCCTAAACGTTGAAAGTAGTAAAGCGTAACGGTGGAATATTTGCCGATTGTTGTTTCGGGTTAAAACAGCTTCAAGCCCCGCGAAGCCAGAAGTCCCATGAAGCGAGAAGGAGCGCAAAGTACGAAGACTACGCAGATCCATGCACTACCCATATTTCCCATGCTTGCTGAAGAGCCATGTGTTGCGCAGCTGCCATAGACGCTAGCGCCAGAGTTCTCTCTAACGTATATTTAGGAAACTACATGGCGAGAGCACTTTGAGCGCAGTTGAAAGTGCTCCTGCTCGTCCAATAGAGAGCGCTCTTAGATTTAGTGTTAAAGAACCCCAGGTGGTTGAAATTTCCGGATCCCTCCACTATGGCGTCTCTCATATTCTTATGGTGGTTTTGGGACGCTAAACCCAAACAGTTATTAATTGTTCCGGAATCATTACTGTGTACACTGTGTACACAGCGTACACAGTGGTCCTGCGTTGAAAGAAACATTGAAGCGTGTGGCGCCGTCTCGGCGCCACCACTGGGCGGCGGATGGGCAGGCGAAGTGAGCCCGATGCCCGGTCGCTGATTGCAACGAGTTCCGTGCAAAAGCAGGGAGAACCATGCTCAGGGCTTTAGCCTGAACGTGAAGTGGCGTCGCGAAGTTGCGTAGCGCAGAAGCAGACGGCAGTTGGCGATTACAGAGCGCAGCTCGCAGCGCGTACTAGGCCTGCGCGATACTCGTTGCACTAACCGGCTGTAGATGGCGCCGAGCATCCACTACACGCTCTGAGTTTTCCTTTACCATTGGACCACTGCGTACAGTTGCGAAGCGCGCACTATGCCACAATTCTTCCATTTGTTATTGCGAGAAGCGCCCACTACTCCTCCGTAAGAACCCACGTGCACTTGCGTAGAAGCACACCTTGCAATGGGTGGGCAGCTTTAACCTGTACACTTGTTGAGCCATTCACGTGTTTTGATGCCTGGTGCGACTCTAGGATTCTGCCATGCAATACTGCATGCACTGAAGAGACTCATTTCACTGATTGACACTCATACACAGTAAAAATTTTTACACCCAGAAGTAAGGAAGGAAAATAGAGGGAAAAGAAAGGCAAGGAGGTTAACCAGCCTATAGGCAGCCGGTTTGCTACCCTGCGCATGGGGGAGGGATGGGGGAGATGAAAGAGAGCAGAGAGGGAAGATAGAAACAGCACATTCGGCAGCACATGCGCGCACACTCAGTCATAGTCCAGTCTTGTCTTTCGCGGTGTGTGACATTGCTGTTACAGTCGCTTGTTCAAGTCGGTGTCGCGTAGGAATTTCAACAGAGCTTTCGTCGCCTTCTGTTGCAGTGTCTTCTCTCGGGCACTCCACAGAATAGTGTCCACAGACATTTGGCTGTTGTCGATGCCCGCAAAAGCAGACGCCAGTGACTGTCTCTGGATTTCATACAATGGACAGTCACACAGGATGTGGTGTAGCGTCTCTTCGCAATGACAGGCATCGCAGAGAGCGTTGTCGGCCATTCCTATGACAAAGGAGTAAGATTTTGTAAATGCCACTCCTAGCCATACGCGATGAAGTAGGGTGGCTTCTCTTCGGTCGAGTCCAGTGGGCATGCGGAGAGCCATCAAATAGGACAGGTGGTGTTGACGATTCGTATCGATGCTTGGTGGGCACCATAGTGAAGACGTGATTTCACGCGCAAGTCGTCGAAGATTACTGGCAGCATCAGTCCTCGAAAGTGGTATGGCTTCTTTTCGTGTTCCTTCAAGGGCTGCCCGCGCGGCAGTATCGGCATGTTCGTTCCCTATGATGCCGCAATGACTTGGCAGCCATTGAAGCGTCACATGATGCCCCTTCTCGAGTAAAGTGTGGAGAAGGCATCGAATTTCGAAAACAAGCTGTTCGTACGGGCCGCGACGCAGTGCTGAGAGCACAGATTGTAGGGCAGCCCTTGAGTCGCTGAAAATCGACCATTGTTGCGGTGGTTCCCGATTGACCACACAAAGTGCAGCGCGCAAAGCAGCTAGTTCCGCTGCTGTAGATGCCGTGCAGTGGTCAGTCCTAAAGCTCATGGTAACACCTCTTGCTGGGATAACTACTGCCCCTGACGAACACTGGTGGTTCGTGGAACCATCGGTGTATACATGTATGCTGTCTGAATATTTCTCGTGCAAAAGAAGAAGAGACAGTTGTTTCAGCACGGGTGACGAAAACTCAGATTTCCTCCGGATCCCTGGTACACTAAGATGCACTGTGGGTCGAATAAGACACCAAGGTGGTATGGATGGTTTAGACGCATGAGTGAAGCCCGAGGGAAGTTTATCATTGTATTTCACGATAATTTTGGCGAACGATGCTTGGCGCCTCTCTGAAGGCAACAGTGCAAGGTGATGGCCGGGGGCACGTGCGAAGTGTCGGATGTGCGTTCTCAGGACTTCTACAACAATGTGAGTTTGTATCGGATAGTCACCAGCAATTGCAATTGTTGCTTCTGTTGACGTACATCTGGGCAGACCGAGGCACACTCTCAGCGCTTGAGCTTGTACTGTCTGTAAAACACGAACATTGGTCTTGCGGGTATTGCTAAGCACAGGCAAGCTATATCTGAGGAAACCGAGAAACAGGCCCTGTAGAGCTCCATCATTGCGTCTACTGACATCCCCCACGTCTTTCCTGCCAGGAACTTGAACAGTTGAGAAACAGCGGTCAGGCGCTTCTTCATATAGGTCACATGCGGACTCCAACAGAGGTCCCTATCAATAATGATGCCCAGAAACCGGTGGGTTTTGGCGTAAGAAATCGGTCGCCCACAGATTGAGATGACATAAGGGGTCATTGCTTTGCGAGTGAAAGCCACCAGCGCGCATTTTTCTGGTGATATGCTAAGACCTTGTTTGAACAAGTAGTTGGCAATCATAGTTGCTGCTTTTTGAAGCCGGGAACGTATCTGAGGACGTGTGACTTCCGATGTCCAGACACAGATGTCGTCTGCGTATATTGATATTTTAATGGTGCTTGGCAAGTATTCAGCAAGGCCAATTAGTGCAAGATTGAATAGCGTCGGGCTAAAAACTCCGCCTTGAGGAACACCCCTGGAAGTATAGCGTCGCGTAGTTGGGCCATCTTCTGTTAACACAAAGAATGATCTTGCAGCCAGGTAACTCGAAATCCACCGAAAGACTCGACCACCAAGGCCAACCACCGCAAGAGCACCCAAAATGGCTTCATGTAGTACATTATCATAAGCGCCTTTCACATCTAGAAACAAAGCTGCAGATAGTCGCTTACGGGATCTTTCGTGCTGAACGTACGAAACTAGATCAACGACATTGTCAATAGAAGAGCGGTCGCGTCGGAAACCAGCCATTGAATTTGGATAAATCTTGTAGTATTCAAGATACCACTCCAGGCGGCCTAGTATCATTCGTTCCATTATCTTCCCTACGCAGCTGGCCAGCGCTATTGGGCGGTACGAGGTTAGTTCGAGTGGGGATTTGCCCTGCTTCAAGATGGGTAACAAGCGGCTTACTTTCCAGTCATCAGGAACATTGCCATCCTGCCACGAGATGTTGTAGAGGCTCAACAGTTCTCTCCTTGCACCTTCCCCAAGGTTGCACAAGGCTCGGTACGGAATACCATCTGGGCCCGGAGAAGTTGAACGCCTGCAGAGAGCTAGTGCCGCCTCGAGCTCCTCCATTGTAAAAAGGAGGTCCATGTGGTAGTCACGGGAACGGGGGACGTCACCTCTCACTGGAGAATCTGGACGAGTGACTTGGTTGGCGATCTGCGCACAGAAATCTTCTGCGACATCGATGTCTGGCCTCCTTTGAAATAGCGCGAGCGCTTTGAATGGAAAGCGCTGTTCTGTAGGGTGACGCAGACCTTGCACCGTTTTCCAAATGTGTGAGAGTGGCTTGCGAGGGTCTAGTGACAGGCAAAACGTTGTCCATCGTTCCGACGCTAATCTATCCATGCCACGCCGAATCTTCTTTTGCATCCTCCTGGCTGCCATAAGATCGTGAATTGATTTTGTACGCCGATACCGACGCTCCGCCCGGCGTCGCAGTGCTCGGAGTCGCTCCAACTCTATATCAAAGTCGTTTCGTGTGGAAGATATCGTCACCGTGCGAGTGGCGTTTGCATTGTGCTCTTAATTGTTTCCTCTAACCCAGATCGTAGGCCATCGCTGCAAGCATCTTCCATGTCAGATTTGAAGTTGGTCCATTGGACTGCTCGAATGGTCGTCCGTGGACCATAACTAGACAAGCCTTTGATGTTAAGGTAGATTGGAATGTGATCACTTCCTCGTGTCTCAACATCTGGAAACCACTTGACGTATCTCGCGAGGGAGTTGGAGACAAAAGAAGGGTGTAAATGAGCTTGTCCTGTGGACGACACCCTAAGGGTGTTAATTCAGCACCTTCCAAAAAGGGTGCTTTTTCATGCACCCTTAGAATAGGGTGTACATGTAAAAAAACTGTAGGGTGTTACAAAAACACCCTTAAGGAAGGGTGCCTTCGATGTCCATCACTTTTTTAGCACCCTCTGAGGAGGGTGCGAGAAGGGTGCACAAGGGTGTTGAGTGCCCATGGCAGAGGTGCCAGTATTCTTTTAGACTGCACTAATAGATATCAGCATGCACTGATTACACACTACTTGAAGAAAGTGGTCCTGATTATCAATGGTGCGCCACCTGTCGAGCTCCATTCATGGCGCATGGGAAAAAATATAAACGCGTACTATCGGGTATGAACTTGTGCTGGCTCTATATATACTTCACAGTATATGCATAATGCGCGTTACAGAAAATGAAGCCTTGCTGCCCTTGCATATTGCGTTTATTTAATATGCAAATAAAACATGAGCTTTTCTTCTGCCACACAACTTTTTCACCAAATATACGTTCACGTATACGTACACTACACATGCAACACCTCAAATGTTTATTATATTTATTCAGTTTCACTTCATTGACAATTCTTTGCAACATACAATTACACTGGTTTCAGTTTAGTATACTGCTTCAAGTACATAGAGACTACAAATGAAATATACGCTAATAGATCCCCATAATTCTTTCAAGTATCTACAATCCCAGTGGTTTCCAGTTTAATACTCCTTTCATGTACACAATCGGTTAATAGGAATGAAATACAGGCGAATATATACTTATGATTCTTTCAAATATATACAATCACCATGATTTCCCTATATACGCCCTCATGTACACAATCGTTCCCAAGAAGTGATGTACACAAAAATATATATGGATAGTGTTTTCAAATGTATACAATCACAGTGGATTAAGCTTTGTATTCCAGGATGTATAACAATTGGTTATGAGAAATGATGTACATGCAAACATATACGGGTTTTCGCACATATAAATTTAGCGAATGCTTAAGAAACCAATACAATGATCAGAAACACAATAAGCTAAAAACGAACACAAAACTAAGTCAAAACACACAAAAAACAAAAGAGGTAATGCATAAATATGGCTAATGACACAGCTGGGTCACTTTATGCCAAATGTCCCAGCCATTTTGGCAACCATCTCAAATGTTCTCGAAAAACTCATGCTGCATTGAAAATAGTGAACTTCTGGAATATTTAGGAAAGGAAAAATATTTGGTCACGTGGCTGCGTTCTGAACTTCCTGGAATGCCGTCTAGGTGTTGTATGTGAAAAATTTTATTTTAAAAGCACCGCTCCTTCTTTTCATACGAAACTCGGTCTACGTGTTACGTAACAAGAGCTTAATTTAGGACAATTGGTTCATCGAGGTTGTGTGCTAGTCACAGCGCGACAACTTTAGGAAGAGACAGAAAGGACAGGAAAGAGCACCGACTGTCAACTGAATTTTATGAATGTGCTACGAGTGCTTTTGTACGGAGTACAAGAGCCGTGTTCATGCGCGACGACACGTGTGAGCACTACAAAATAATCTTAACTATGAAAAGAATACTCCCTCTCGGAAAGGATAAGTGATTGTGTAGTGATGCACTGATCATTGGTTTAACTGATAAAAATTACTTCTACAAAAAACGTTAAATCGGCATTAAGTAAACCTATTCTCGTGACGAATGGGGCAAGATTGACTATTCCTGTTGCTGTTTAGTACACACACTTTTGAAAGCTTGCAAGGGGTGGAAAACAACACGCTAGTATCATATCTGCTGGCTATTTTTTTAATTGTGAGACACATGATGTGGTATAACATGCAAAGGTTTTGGTCATTGTTTTTTGTTGGTCCTGTCTTCTTTAACTTTACTTTCTGCAGGAGGGTTTTGCAAACGGGTGTGATGATTTTGTTGGGATACCCAGCATCTTTTAGTCTTTTAATCTGGTTTTTAAACCTGACCTCACCCTTGTGCTAACATGACTTCTGAAGGGTGGCCTGAGTACATGTGGTATCAATTCCTCTTTCTACTAATTTTGAATGCCCTCTATCAAAAGGCAGAACATTCTTAGCACTCCTGGGCTGATAGCACCAGCCAATACCACAACAGCATCATCACACTTGTTTGCGAAACCCTCCTGCAGAAAGTAAAGTTAAATAAAACAGGACCAAAAGAAAAAGAGAATGACCAATCACCTTTGCATGTCACGCAGTACTACGTACACAAGGTGTCTCACAATTTTAGGAAAAGAGCCAGCAGATATGACATTGTTGTTTTCCACCCCTTGCAAGCTTTCAAAAGTGCATGTACTTACAGCAACAGGAATAGTCAATCTTGCACCATTCGTCACTAGAATAGGTTAACTGAATGCCAATCTAATGTGTATAAGATACCGCTAACATGTGGAAAAGTAAACATAGAACAAACTGGGCAATGCTTCAATGATCAAGCAAGACAGCGTGCTTTACAATATTAAGAAGGGCTATAGTAGTCTCATGGCCGGACACCGTAAAGAATGTAAGTAGTAGTAGTAGTAGTAGTATTTTTATTTACAGTAAGCCAGATACAGAGCTCACTGCAGGGGCAAAGGGCTAAAGGCGAACAGCCTGACAAAGGCCCTTGTCCCTCCGCAGTCCGTGACAGTGCAAAGCTTAAACAATATATATATTCAATACATTAGTTTCAAGCAACCTGAAATTGTAAACACAAAATTCAAACATAAATAGCATAAGAAGTTTACATAACACATTTTAAGAATTAGAGGTCACTTTTGTTATAATTCACAACTAAACAATATCAATGAAACAACTCAAAAACAGGCATAAGATGAATGCGGATACAATGAATTCTGCGGTATACATTCGTTATATTTGACATATAAGTTTATGAACAATTTAAGCATTTGCAGAGGCATGAGACTCCATTACGTAGTTTTGATAGTGTAGACCGGTGGTTATGAATAAGGTCTTTATTTGTTTCTTGAAAGTCGCACTACTAGCCCTAAAGTTCAATTGATCTGCAAGGGTATTTAAAACCTGAGGTACCTGGTAAGCAATACTTTGTTTTCCATACTTGGTTCTTGTTCTAGGAGCTCGCTTCTTTTGTTCTCGCATACTGTAGTGTGGTCTTTCGGTGCAACTTTCTTCATATAGCTTAGTCTTTTGTAATAACTGAAGTAATTTAAAATGATATAATTGATCAATTCTCGGTATTGAATGTTTAATGGATAGTGGAGCAGTGCGCAAGTCTTGTAGATTCCCCCTGTAATTTTCAAAGCAGCGCAATATTTTCTTTTGTATAGTTATTAACTTATGGTAATTCCCTTGTGATGTTGTTCCCCAGACTAACATCCCATAACTTACTTTAGAATGGAAGAGTGCATAGTACATACTTATTTTTAACCTCAATGGGATTAAGTGCATTGTTCTAAAAAAACAACCAACTAATCGCGCTAATGCGGTGATCAGATGATTTACATGTGTATTCCAGTTTAATTCCTCCTGAAACCATACACCAAGAAACTTTTGTTCCCTAACATGTGCGATGCAATTTCCTTCGAATTTTATAGCTATGTTACTAATAGGTTTGTTTATAGGTCGGAATATCATATAGGTTGTTTTTTTTCGCATTCAAGCGCAGTCCATTTTGCCTTAACCAATTTGAAAGATTGCTTAGATAATTATTTACACTGACCTCAAGTGATATTAGATTGTCTGATGAAAAGAAAACATTCGTATCGTCAGCGTACATTATAAGTTCAGGAGAATGAGGTATATCAACAATATCATTTATATAGACAAGGAACAATAATGGCCCCAGTATAGACCTTTGGGGGACTCCTTGGTTCAACTTTATCTTTGCAGAAATAGTGTTATTCAGTTTTACATATTGATAACGATCTTCTAGGTAACTTTTAAACAGTTGTAGTGCAACTCCGCGCACCCCATAGCTTGATAATTTATGAATCAATGATTTGAATTGTATGGAGTCAAATGCCTTTTGAAGATCGAGGAAGAGCCCAAGAGTATATTTTTTGTTTTCCATATTTTCGATTATCTTATCTTTGATATACAGTAGAGCTTGTTCTGTTGATTTATTTTTTTGAAAACCATACTGACTTTTTGTTATTATTTGGTGCTTATCAAAAAAGGATGCAAGTCTATCATAAATAACCCCTTCAAATATTTTCGGTATTGTTGGAAGCACGAATATAGGTCGATAGTTCCGTAAAGTATTGATATCACCACCTTTATGTACTGCAGTGACTTTTGCTGCATTTAGCTGCTCTGGAAATACACCGGTAGTGAGGGTGAGGTTGATAATATAGGCCAAGACATTAGATATCAATGGTGACACCATTTTTGTAGTCCTAAGTTTCATAAAACACGGTTTTTGAAAAAAAAAGCAAGCAGAAAAATGAGAGATTTTAGAACTTTTTAACAGGAAGGCCAAGGATCAATGCATCAGTACACCTTCACTTATCTTTTCCGAAAAAGAGTATTCTTTTCTCGGTTAAAATTATTTTGTCATGGTCACACATGTGTTGTTGCAGATGAGCCCTGGTCTTGTGCTCAGTATAAAAACGCTCGTAGCACCTTCAATAAAATTCAGTTGACAGCGCTCTTTCCTGTCCTTTTTGTGATAAAATTTTTATTACAGAAAAAATTTCATTTTCTTACAATTAGGTATAATGATGACTTTTAATTGTATCACAACATGGAGCAAATTGCATCTCAATACGGACAAAAATCACAATTTTGTGAAATTTGTGACATTTTCTCGTATATTTCAGCAGCTTGAGAGGTCTAAAGATATTTTTTCCTCAAACTACACCTTCTGTGGAGTAAGTACTCACTGCTAAGATATTCATACAAAGTGCAATATTGCAATAAAAAATGCAAACACAACTCATTTTGGCTTTATTCTTGGAAGCGAATGTGGCGAAAAAATTGGACTATTATTATTGAGCTTCAAATACCTTACAGAAGCACATTTACTTAACAGGTAGACCGAATTTGCTTTAGAAAAAATAAGCGTTAGTTTTAAAACGAAATTTTTCACAAAAAGCACACAGACGGCATTATGCCAAAGCCAGCCACATGAACAAAACTTTCTTTCTCGCTGAAATATTCTAGCAAATCCCTGTTTTCAACGCAGTAAGTCAGCACTTTTTTTTTCAAATACAATTCAGATGGTCGCCAAAGTGGCTGGGACGTTTGGCATGGAATGTTCCAGCTATATTAAAGCAAAATAACTTACACAAATAACAATGTTTGTTCATCTTCCATGACCACACTAGAAAAAGTTGTTCAGGCATTGTGACGCTAAAATTTTCAGCGTCGTACTGCCTGAACAACTTCTTTGATAAACTCCAAACTCACGCCGAGAAAAAGCCGCTCAAACACGGTGGTTGTTAAAGGCCTTGCGGCCGTAGACAATGTCGAAAATAAAAAAATCAACTCATCAGTGCTGTCACTCCTTCTTCGTCATTACTGACACGGAAGATTTTTCGGTTATCCATGTGGAGGTTCAGGAAGTAGGCTTGCTCTAGGCTTGGGCCCGGGGGGGGGGGTAGACTACGCAGGACGTCAGCGGCACCCTCTCATCCTGTAATAAGAGCAAATATGACTTCTCATAAAAGGATGTTCGTGCTGTTCTGGCAGTACCATATATAAAGAATGTGTAGTGTGTATCCTTCGAAATGGCGTGTAATTGACATTACACTGAACTCGAAGCATACAACCCATATATTCCAATAATTTCGTATGATAAAGATAAAGTTTTCCACCAGACAGCAAATTCCCGAAATGAGGTGAAGTGTAAGACTACAGCTCAAAAATGGCACTTACGAAAGCCTGAACTCACCTAAGAATCAAATTCCTTCTAGGGTAGTGAGCCAGTGTGAAAAACAATTCCTAAAGTACAACGTTCAGACCATGTAACATTAATCAAAATGCACAAGAAACTTACCTCTTCATGTACAAACAGTGAAGACATCTCTGCTTTTTCTTTTACATGAGAACAAATGATCTTGGGCGTGGCACTAGCGAAGAGGTCTGCAAAAAAAAAGTAAAAGATTTACTGACTTTAATCACGCCTCTAAAAATCTTAGGAATTGTTACAAGTCACCAATCAGTGCAATTCTGACTGCCTCTATAAGGGTATCAAAAATGAACAATTTTCTCGTTCTTTCTACCCTCACAAGACGCTCCGTCAATGGAATCTAATCCAAATTTGATGCTGTGCTTCCTATTTGCCTGCTTTCTAGACGTAGGGCTGCGAGCATGTGTTTTGTGCACCTAATCTAGCACAGAAATTCGTCATCTATAATTCAATCATCTTAATTCATTGTAATTTGATAGAAGATGTGATAGCCCGTCCAGTTTTTAAAGAGTTGCGGGCCTGCAATAGGCACTGCCTTGCACGTATGAAAGTACTTCTTTAAAAAAATTTCAAAGCTTGCTTTCAGAAAAAGCGTCTGGCATATTTCGACAACCAAGCCCATCCTCTGATGGCAATCAGGGGCACGCTATTAGCGATTATTGACTATGGGACTTACAAACGTAACCCGTGCCTAAATACTCAGTTAAACACAATCACGCAAGTAAGAGCGCTCGAACGACACCAACGCGCGCGGACGCCGACTACGTTGCAGCAGCCATGGCTTATGCTAGAGCAACCGCACATAGCTCCAACAGTCACGTATACTCTCTCGATTCTGTTATAACGCCGAACATTATCGCAGATGAAAGCGAAGCACGAAAACAGCAAACAGAAACGAGGGAAAACAACGCACGGCGATGGCCACAACAACGCGCCTATGGAAGTCTGCTAGATCTTTCCCTGTTGCTGGTGGCACTTGTCCTAAATAGCTTAAAAGACCGAGGCGCACGTGCTGGGAGCATCGCGGCATATCAGCACCTCCAACTATACCGTCTTTAAGCAAAAAAAAAGCCATTTCGTACAGTGCGCCTCAGTACATAATTTTTGCTTTTTCTTTCTTTTTTTACGCTTACACCTACAGAAGCACGTTGCACATTTGAGTATTAATAGAAATGTTATTACGATGTAGCCCGAAGCACATCTTAAAACAATATCAATCACTTTGTGCAGTATAGAGACAATGTGCGATCAGCAACTAATCCCGCCCTTGTTAAGTGATCACATCACTCACTGTATGAGTGATACAGGCACTTACACAACAACGCGCATAGCAGTGTGAACTCGTTAAGTCACACGTTTAATCTGGCATCTGCAACAGGCCCGCGAACGCATGCTGTTGTAAATGGCTGGCAGCCTACTTCGGCAGAGCTGCTGCAGGCGCCCAGCTAGCGCTGTATGATTACTACCTACGAAAACAGTACACTCACCGTTAACAGGCCCACGTTGTCCGTGTCCGCCACTCCATGAATATTCCTTAATTCGAGCGTCACTTCGAACACGGTGTCATGCGTGACCACCATTGAATATGCGCCTGTTCGCTAGAACACACACAGCGACCAAGACCCCAGACCAACCCAACGCATTTGAAAGACGATGAGACAGAGAGAGTGACGTTGAGAGAGAGAAGGAGGAGGCACTAGCGGCGGCGCCAAGGCTGTCAACGCAGGTGTTCGGTGACGCAACTATTCGCTTATCTACGCCGCCGTTGTGCGAGCAATGCTGGCCGGGGTGAGCGGGGGGGGGAGGAAGGAGCGGGAAACCCGCCAGGACAGCGCCGAAAGGGAAACGCTACGGCGCATACGGCGGACGGCCGTTCGACACGGAATGACTCCTTGCTAATGGCAACTCTCCTTCCAGCCAGTCGCACAGCGACGCAGGTTATTTACCAGCCTCGGGTTCTTGACGGAATGCGATTGCAGTGGGCGAAAAATAGTGAAGCAATACTTGCGGAAAACAAAGTGCACCATGGAATGGCCAGAAACAATAATTATTTCGTCCTCGGTGGCATTAGCGGGAGAGCATCGCTACACCTTTTTCCAGAGGAGTTTCTTTTTGCATTGTCTGTGTCTGGCACTTCCGCGTATTGTGCCGCAAACACTGAATGCGTAGTCGAAGCTGGAACAAATTAATCCACAGTCGCGGATGTTTAGAAGGCTTGTCACGCACCACGAAACGTGCCGAGGTTGTTATAACAAACTTTTTGCTGACCACATGATCAACACATAATTCAATATGGTTACCCAATAAGCTAGCTAAGCACCTGTAGCAAAGACAGGGCACGTTCTTGTTAAACGTTGTTAATATAAACGATGGTTGTGCATAAGTGCAGTGACAGCTTTCCGTGGGAATTGGTCATAACCCACGTTTTCGAGCGTAGAAGCACCTCAGCAGACCTAATCAGCTACCACAGCAAGTTCGTAAGCAACGATCAGGTACGAAAATGTGCAGCTGTTTTCCATGTACTGAATAGTCCGTGTACAGTGCGTTGACCACCGCCATTCCTTAAGCCACTTCCCATATAGACTCCTAGTCTGAACAGGTGTGGGACCTTACACAATAAGAAGCAGTGCCTTCCCCCCCCCCCCCCGCACACACACACGAAATACGAGGGCGCACGGGCTGATACACACGCCTACTTATTCACAGGCACACACACATACAGGTATACACGTATACGGCCACACACACAAGCGACCGTAAACGCACGCATGCATGGGCGTACACATGTGCACAGGCACGCTTAACACAAGCACGGACTCGCACATACACGCGCACGCACACATGCACGGGTGTACACACAATCGCGCTTACACGCACACACACCCATACTCGGGCGAACATTATTTGTGTGTATATAATCCATAGCAAATATGCAGCTTATAACCAACGCTAAGGAAAGCTTTCGTAACATGGATTGCAGTTAATTGCCATTATAGATGAAACGCGATTTGCTTCTGCTGACATTCTGTTGTATTCGGAGAGCACCTTCGCACATTCTAAGTCAATTAGGCCGTCATTTAACGTAAGGTCCACATATTCGTGCAGTTGCTGCGCTGCTCAGCCGCCAATCCGAAGGTCGCGGGTTCGATGCCGGCCGTGGCAGTCGAATTAAGGCGGAGTCGAAAAGGTAGAAGCCTTTGCACTGTGCGATATGAGCGCTCATTAAAGAACACCAAATGGTGAAAATCTCTGCAGCTTTCCACTACGACGACCCTCATAATCATATCGGGGTTTTTGAGACGTAAAATCCCAAATATTATAATTATGTGTCCTTTTTATGCTGCATATTTCATCTGATGAATCGGCACCTACATCCTTCTCAGGCACAAAAGCACCCTTAGAGCCTATTTTAGGGTGCTATCGAGGCAAGCACCCAAACAAAGGGGTGCTTTTTTTCAATCGACCATTTATGGGTGTTAAAGTGTGTTGCAAAAGGTGCTTTCTCGTAAAAGCACCCTTTTTACACCCTTTTGGGTGCAAAAAGTTTTACTGTGTATAGTGTTTTATTCCAAAGAGGTTCGCAGCAACAATGCGGCTCTATATTAAAGTCCTTGCTTGCCCCGCATACGGATAACGCTCTATTGTCTCTTCAACCAAAATGTTTAACATTTTTCCCCATATTTTTCCATTGTTGGGTCACAAAGAAGGTAATTTTGCGCTCACAACCAACGACTACGACACCGACGCGGGAATTTCGATAGATAAGCAGCTCAGTGGATCAGCAGACGAGTTGAGGCGCCAGCTGCGCATGCGCTGCAAGCTGTAACAATCAGTGTTTCTACAGACAACACCACTCACCCGCTCGTATACTCCGGCCATCCGAGCGTGTTCAGCGGACCGGCGTTTTCGCGAGAGAAGATGGCGACCCAACACAAGTGGAAAGCGGCATGTTTTGTCGGCACGGTGGAGTAGTCGGAGACACCTGCGAATGCGGCGCTCGCTCGGCTGGAGGCGTGGAAGTCGCAGCGGTGCTTTTTATCAGGAGGCCTCTGTAGCAGAGCTGAGCAAACGAGGCCGTTTGGAGGTGGCCTAAACCGAAACGAAATCATCAAAAACGACCGTAAGGCCATGAGCTGACACCGCGAGGCTTCATACTTATCTCTTCATTGGTATTGAAGACAACACGACACAAAGTCTTCCAAAAGTACATGCTCCTTCAATATCTTGTTCATACAGATTATGCGTTACACCACGGACAAGCAGCGAACAGTATCCATTTCATGTTTCGGCCATACGTCGTCTCCAGGTGCGATCAGCTTGGCTGCAAGACTACGGTGAAACGATGTGGACGCACCTTCGCACACACTGGATCCCTAGTTGCGTTATACATTCCACCGGAACGACTAGGGCGATACTAAGCCGCTTAGCTATTACTCTTCCGTTCCTCTTGCCCTCCGCTTCTCTCTGAGCTCATCCGCTGGCCCGGTTGGCCCGCTGAGCCGCTTAGCTATTACTCAACATTGGCTCATGATTTGGTCTTTTTACTGGCACGCTAATACCTTGAATGAAGCAGTAAGCTCCAGCTGTCAATTTTGTCTGGGTTCTCTTTTTGACAAGTTAACAAAAAAAATTAAAGCATGAGCACTACTTCTACACTGCAGGCCACCTGAAGGCGTTTGAAAGCGTCATGCTCAGATGAAGTGGTCAAAAGACATCAAGTGTGCATCGGACGCGTAATTCAGCTCGGATCTCCCTTACGCAAAAGTGGTTTTAGGGGCGAAGCTCCTTATGGCGTGGCTTGTGCGTCCCTCGTAGTACGTAACCACAGTAACACATACCCGAAATAGGTATAACATTTGACCTCCAAGGTGGTGCCGGTGAGAGATTTCTTCTGTGCGTTGTTTAACAATGAAAAATAGTGCTCAATGTACTTGCCAATGGCTGCTAAAGGGGAATGAGAGACAGGAGCATTCGGCTTTTAGTCAACGCGCACGCTGCGATCCCCATTAGCAGCCATTGGCATGTACATTGAGCACTATCGAACAAGAAAAGGTTGCTACATTATACTCGCTGGGTGTAACCTCCTTAGTTTTAGAAAGGTTTAGCGAGCGTTGAGCCGCAGGGACATGAATACCATGAACTAGTGTATACCATGAATGAATTCGAGGTGATTAAAGGGGGGAAGCAGATACGAAGTGCAAGCCGTAAGAAATTAAAAGCTGAATCCTCCTATCTCTCATTTCACATCAGCAGCCACTGGCATGTACATTGATCACTATCTGGCAGGAAAAGGTTGCTACGTTATACTCGCTGGGCGTAACCTCCTTGGTTTTAGAAAGGTTTAGCGAGCATTGGGCCGCAGTGCCATGAATACAGTGAACTAGTATATACCATGAACTCAAGGTGGTTGAAGGTGGGAAGTAGACCCGAAGCGCAAGCCGTAAGAAAGTGTGCGTGTGCCACCTCTCGTTTAGTCCTTGGAATGTCCACTGAATGGCGGTGCTTCTATATGGGGAATATATGATAAAAAGATGCGAGATGGTGGGACTTCGAGTGTTGAATAGATGGACGAACGGACACACAGACAGATGCATTGATGGACGCATGAACAGACGCAGGGACGGATGCATGAACGAACGTAGGGACGGGCGCACGAACAGACGCATGGACGGTCACACAGACGGACGCATGGACGGACGAATGCTTCACCCCACTCTCCATCATTCACTCCGTGGATATGCTGCCATTTTTTTTTCATGGGCACTCATTCCGTTGATTTTAAGTCAGAATCGTTACACTGTGGTTCAGAAAGCACGAATGATTCCCGCTATGCTTTGATTTGCATAACTATTTGTAGGTCTCAGCAATAAAGAGAGCGCAAGTTCTTCGTACGATTCCCTTTATTTCTAAATAGGCATGTGCCACATGCATTAGGTCTATATACTCGCTGTCTACAAATACGCATATGGCATGAATACGTCGTGCATTTCTATTAATTTTTATTGCCATATGTTTACCCTATGAGTCAATTAAGGGAGCGTACAGTGAGAGAGCGACAACAGATGCTATCAGTATATCTGTCCTGGCATCCTGACTGAATCAATTTTGTGCAGACTGGTTCCACAAGTTTCTCAATATCTACTTTCTTTGCTTTCAGCCAAGCAGGCTTATTAAGGCGGTTCTGGCGCCCAGGTCACGCCACCCTAATGACAGCACTTGATTGATGCTGGCCCAGGAACGGCACCACGTTGCTCGTTCGAGAAAGCTAGGACTTCTGCGAATGTGCGCAAGGGGGCACACAAAGGCTAAAATATGATTTATGAAGTCAGAAACACTGGGGCGGGTTTGATGGGGATGCCGAGCGGTAAATTGAGGAGGCACCTGTGAGGAAGAATCAAAATAAGAAGATGACGTGGTTATAGTAAAACGAAATAAGACACCTGAAATCCTTTTAGCCGTTTACGTACTTGAAGAAAAAGAAGAAACGAGAAGCAAAGAAATAATTAAGCGCACAGCTTATAGCTGCCCCTTCTGCTTATAATATGAGGATTTGGACTTTTTGTTTCGCCCTGTAGATTGTAGAATTTTCAGGTCACCTGCCTTGCTTATTTTTGTGGCTAATTTGCTTCCTTATAGCAAACATAGTTATCTTAATGGTCATCATGTTCATCATTAGCACGTTTGTTGTTAGCTCATTTATCGATTTTTTTGAGTATTTGAGTTGTGGTGGCTCATGTTGAATGCTGAAGTCAGACATGTTGGCGAGGGTCAACAAATCACACAATGCTAAATGTACATTCAAACTGCCCTAAAGACAACCTTAAAAAGCAAATATAGGCTTCCGTTCATATTTTTGCCTAATAGTGCCATAGAATGCATTTAATGCACTCTTTTTCAAACTCCTCTTAGAATTTGAGTGATACTTACCTTGTAGTTAGAAATAACTTTCAATAAAAAAAATATGTTAATTTACGCTTCTCCTGAGCTCCCTCACGAAAGTTACGCCAATTTTCAAGGTTCATTTGGTGATAATTATTTGCTTCTTACTTCAGCAGCATCTGGCAACCATGGTTCAGCAAGAAATTAGTAGGGATGAACGGCGCATCTGGTGAGGCACGCATATCAGTATTATAACTCCTGAAGGTTGCGACAGATGTTGTTTTGAAAATAGTTTCTTTCGGCTAGTGGTCACACACCATTCCTAAGGATAGCGCTGCTTTATGTCGTTCCATTAGTGCCACTGTTGCTGTGATGCAATCACCATGGATCAATTTTACGTTAAGCTGCCTTTGAACTCATCACATCTTGAGCACAAAATTTCATCGCACGGAAGTGTTTGTTAGTATATACGTGCAGACTTGGTCATCGATTCGCTCAGTTGTTTTTTACGTGAAGTCGCTAAAATATTGAGATAAAGTAGTTCACCTTTTAGATGCGGAGCATCTAATACTCGAGGCTTGTAGTGCGGCGCCGTCCGCAAGCTTCCTCCTCCTTCTTCCGCCATCTGTGCATCCCTTCCTCCTCTACACACCGCGCACGCTTCACTCCTCCACCATCTGTGCACCCTTCCTCCTCTACACACCGCGTGCGCTTCTCCTCTTCACGAACATTCGCTAGCTGTATAATGTAGCGCGCATGCGCCGTCACGCTTCGAGAACATCGGCAGCTGACGCGCGCGCATGCGCCGTTGCGCTTCTCCCCCTTCTCGAACATTCGACAGCTGACAGTGCATGCGCCGTCGCGCTGTATATATACTCAAGGTCGGCGCTCGCTCGCTCAGTTGCCGCTCGTCGGTTGGTTTGTACGGCGCGTCGACGTCCATGGTCGCGGTGAAATGAATTCCAACGAATCCACAAACACAATGATCGACGTCCCTTCGACCAGCGCCGCCCTTTCGCATACGTGTGTACGTGTTCACTCATTTAACACCCCCTCCTACAACCACGTTAACCAATTTAGCCATCGACCCAAGTAAGTCGCAATTTAACACCCCAATAACAACCACGTTAACCAATTTAGCCATCGATCCAAGTAAGTCGCACTTTAACACCCCGTTAACCAATTATATGCTCCGCATCCTCCTCAGTGTTCCCCCGAGGGAAGCTGCGGGCAATTTTTTTTGAATAAAAAATGCACACCTTGCTTTTGCATTACTATTCCCTATATTTCTATAAAATATCTGTGAGTGCATATTCCTCAATTTGTATTAGAAACTAGGGCAGTAGTACTACGAAAGTAGCACAAAAAAGAAGAGAATAATGTTCCCTACCAGCTGAGTTCACTATAGTGAGGGTCGACCGCATGGCTAGCCGCTAGAGAAATGCTGATATTTCAGCCCCGTTTGATTACCATCTGTTTACAAAGCACAGCTGCAGGAACACGCGATATAATATGGGAACAGCTCTTGCTGGAAGTTGGTATATTTTATATTTCACCACCTAAATGGATTATCTTAGTGTGCTTTAAAAGTTAGGTACGGAGTTTCTAAAATAACAGAAATGTGGTGAGTGTTTACAGTACTTTATAATCTTATTTTCATAGAATTAGTTTTCTTCGCTAATAACTTTGCAAACTACAACAATCAAAAAACAAAGATAAGACATTGGTTTACCACAAACTATACGCATAACACGCCAAAGCCAAGAGAGCTACCTTCAAAGCATGAGTTTCACACATTTCTTCTCCGTAAAGCGCAATTTCTTTTATTGCTTCACATTTTCACATTTTCATCTCGCCCTACTTTCAAAACAGAGGCCGGAGTCGTCTCTTCTTGGTTTTTTTTTTTCAGTACTCGTTTTTTCGAGACAATTCTTTATACGTTTGCTTGCTTATTGGCCGCCGAAGTCAAACAACACGTGGCTGAACGGACCATTCACGATCATAAACCGGCGTGATCCCCTTTATCCTTGCTTCCTCCCACCCAGCTACTAGAATCACTCCTAGCCGAGAAACTTCCTGGTATGTGCCAGAATCCCGACCCTCTCAAAACACCACAGACTCTCAGAGCCTGGAAAACTTTCAGGTCTAGTTTAGTGCTTCCACTTCGTTTACACAGCTGTGCGTTTCTCATGTTTGCAAGCGCTGTATATTTGTAAATAATATTTCTTGTTTACTTTCCCCACGAATGCAATAATTGTGATAAAAAGTTGTTTCTGCTATCACGCGTGTTTTACCATCTTTGTTGATGATATGCTATCTTGTAACACGTCCCATTCCCATCCTACTCCTTTTCAACGTACTAGGGTCCTTCTTCGGGAACGTCGGATTCAGCTTCGACATTCCACCGAGATAATTTTTTTTATTTTTGGAAAGTCAGCGTACACATCCACAATGTGAATCAAGGCCCAAGGTAAAATATTTAAAATTAAGACAGCTTCGCACTTGAAGCTTGGGTGCCAAGCTTCAAGGAAGTTCGGAGCTGGGCAGCCTTTTTTATTTCTCTTCGGTTACCTTGTTCTCTCCCCCTTCCTTTATTTCTTGTTCTCTTTCCTAGTTCTTCTGTTTTCTTTTTATTAACACAAAGGTGTTTTATGCTAGGGTCCAACATGACTTCAGTGACGTATTTTCGTCATGGAAATGACGTCATAATTGCGAAGATTAGTACGCAAAAAAATACAAAAATATGTGGTTCATTCTTCCGTCATATGAATTGGTATGACACGAAAGTGATAAATGTCTTTACTGAAGTAGTTGAATATTTAGTATATTTGATATGAGAGAATTTCCACAATGTATCTTGGTGTTTGGCAGCTATAGGCACCTGACACTAACCAGAAAGCACGAGGGAACTCCTCCGTGCCACCTCAGCATTGTCGGCACCGACAACCAGGAATACCGAGAAAATGAAACGCTTGCTGAACACTAGCCATGCTTAAGTGTCTCTCTCATTTGAGCACGCTTTCAATGAACGCTTCCGGGTGCGTCTATAATCACCCGGGGCATCTCTCTCCACAGCTAAAAAAGAAATAAAGATGTGCCCTGGCACGTTCAATTTTGTTGCGCCAACTCGCTAGGCTATAGAGTTACGGGGCTTTTATTTGCGTCTAACAAATCTGCTGTGTGTTCCGGTATTATACCGTCGGATCACGTAAATGGCATTGCCGCGGCTGCCCTATGCAACGTTTAACTTGAACGCACCCCCGCTGAGGTTTTCTGATACCTCTTTGAGCGGCCGTGCCTCTTTATTCCGATGACTAACGTCCATGTTCAATGAATGAACAAACCTTTTCAATTGTAAATGCGTGACTTAGCTGTAGTAGTTAATAGTTAAAGGGGAATCGGAGAGTGTTCTCACCGCTAGGACAGCAACCACTGAGTGGACGCCGATCTTGGTTTCGCGGCATGTTACAGTATTGAACGCCACTGCAAGACTACGCATTTGGCCGGCCGCAATATTTCATGGGGTAAACGTAAGTGGAGAACGTGGAGCAACGGCCAGGAGATGCTGAGCTATTTTTTGTATGGGTGCATGGTATAAGTATGGTTTCCTGGAATGGGATAATTTGTCGTTTGGCACCAAAAGCATGGCTCTTTGTACAGTAACGTTCAGCGGTGCCGGGGCACACAATAGTACATTGTCGCTGCCTGCCACCACCCCCTGAAGTAACTTAATTATGGCGTATTGCATAGAATTTTGTACAATAATACCTAGAGGGGAATCTGGCACTACTGTTTACGCGGGCTCCTTCAGCGGAGCCAGTACTTCCATGGTAATTATGGGAAGTACAGGCTTCGGATCTACTTCAGATGGATCAGGTTCTCGATATTCGTGAAGCTTGTTTGCTAAGTGTAAAACAAAGTGATATGAAGCTATGTCTTATTGAAACTTCCTTCATTTTCTGTGCGCAAGTTCTATTGCAAAAGGTTTTTGTAACTAGGCGGTAGAAGTTAAGACTGAAAAAATTTAACCACCAGGGTTCGCATTGTTCTGTCAATGTGTTCCAAAATTGGCATCAAGATGTAATGAATTATTTTTTACAACATTTCGAAACAAACATTCTTCTTTTGTCCTCGAAAGTACGCAATATCTATTTATGAAAATAACATCACAGTAATAAGTCAGGAACAGTTAACGTTTCGTCTGCTGCGATGCCAGGTGCGTCTGTTCAAGCGGTCTGCCCCCAGAGAGAGAGAATAAACATTTATAATAACAAATGCACACTGAGCCTTCTTTGGGTGGGGCCCTCAGTCCAGGGCTCCATTGCCTTGCGCGACCCTGCGAGCCCGCTGGACCAGCTGCTGCTGTTCCTGCCGGCGTAAGCGGAGCAGTGCAGACTCCCAAGAGGAAGGGGTGGGATTGGGAATGAGAGCAACGCTCTGTGGGACAGAGCATTCCCACGTGGAGCGGTAAACCGTCGGTACGGATCCACAGACGTCTGCCCCCAACACACCTCTCGTTTTGTTGTGAAGTCGAGCCAGAAGAGCGTGGCGGTGCGTCTACTTCGCGTCACCGTCGTTTTGCAGTTGATTTCAACGAGTTTTGGCAAGACGCACTTACAACAAACGTGAACCTGATGTAATATCCTGCAGTGGCATGGGACGCCACATCTATGCGCAGCGGTAAGTGGACGACAGTTCTCTTAAACTGCCAAACACCACCTATACAGCTTCAGCGTTGCAGTAAATTGAGAGGCCTAGCAGTTTTCTGCTTCTTTGAAAAACAAAGGCGGAGCTTCAGTCCTTTGCAGGCACCCCACTACCCACTCTACACGAAGAACGAAACTGAAGCTGTAGAAAAAGATCCGTAGACAGTTGACCGGCTAACGCGATCCAATCCGAAACCTGTATTTCCCATAATTTCCATTAGGTACACGATCGCAGCTCCAGATTCCTCTCTAGGTATTATTGTATGAAACTCTACGGGTGAATTGAGATAGAAAGTCTCTGAGATCTACAGTTGTCGCTTCCGCGCTTGTCGTGTGTGTGCGGGAAGCTCGTCGATTGCTGCCGCCTGTTTCTAATGACACGTCAGCGAATTTTTGCGAGTGCATGAAAGGCTTGGCATTTGCGGAAGCCTGGTGCATCGCAGTTCTTACACGCCAGCAGGCAATACATGTTTACTCACATGAACTAGATCCATCATCCAGAATACATTGCGGAGAATTCAGTTACGTTCCTCTTCTTTGGCGCTCCTTTTATAAGTAAAATGTCTGAAGAAATAGAGAGGGTTTTGTCATTGGGCGTTGTTTTTTTTCCTATCCAAATATTGCGATTACTTTTCTGGCTCATGCAGGTAAGTTCTAGTCGTGAAACTCACTCGATGATAACGTTATCCTTCAGGAATTTGCATGTATGTTTTGTTGCATGACTTCAAGTTAGTGTAATAGCTAGCAGGGGTGCATATGCATACAATAAATAGCGTTGTGCTTCTTAATGCCTTCCGCTATAGAAACAGTAAACATCCAGATTATCCGGGTCGCTGTTCTGCGATAGCAATTATGCAAGCTCAGACTGTGCAGAAGCAGCTTTAATTTTATAATTTATGCATCCATATGTGTTAGGTGTGTTTAAATGTTGCAAATACTTCTTCCAATCGTGCTTTGTGACTATCTCTCTTCAGAACTACATAAAGGTTCGCAGTGCAAATATTATTTGTGCACGCCAGGCACACCGTTCAATGATGGCGCCACCGCAATAGCGACCACCGATTTTCCATTGGTTTGCTGTGAAGAGGGTACGCTGTCCCATTCTAGTAGACCACACTATACGCGAGGCCGACGCATGACTTAATGTCACTACTGGGCATTGTGTTAGAGCACCGCCAAAATCGAACTTCTCCTATCGAAAACGCGTTGAAAGGGAATGGCTGCGTATAAACGACGTGTTCAAGAAATGATGATGGACCTCACGGGGGTGATTCATAGCTTTGCTTTAGCAAAAGCACTGTAAGAAGATAGTGTTGGATATAAAAAGCGCGCTTGTGAAGCACGGAGGGATGTCGCTGTGGCACAGTGAGTAGCGTGCCGGCTTCTGTTGTGGCGTACCACAAGGGCATGGGTTCGACTACTGCTGGAAAAACGTTTGATTTTCTCTGTTATCGTGCGTACTTTTTGCGTCATTTCTCTGCCGGATTACATGACTGAGGTCTTGGTGGATCCCGGCATCAGACACTTTTGGGTTAAAAAGGGTTCGGTGATGGTTATCTCAAATCAACGCGTTTAACTTGCGAGATTTTATAAAAAACTTGGTATGGCACAGATTGTCATGCACTACTACTTTTTTATATGAACACTTCCCTTCAAGTCAATATTTAAAAAGTAGTTAACAAATTTTCAGCAATTACATGCCAAAATATCATGCTAACTGTGGCAAGGTATGTCCGCTGTGACGTGTAGCTTGTATGCGACAGAGACAGGAGTCTTACTGTCACAAAGTTTGTATTCGTTATTCAGTAACACCTTGTATAAATTCTTTAATTTCACCAAGCTGCCCCACCGAATACCGTTCTCAATTAGGAATTTTACTTTTGAAACTTTAGATCACACTCGTATATTGTTTTCCAATCTTTTAACAAAGGTCTAAAAGGAAATGCCAAAATAGGTAATATCAACACCCATCAGGTTAATATATCGTCAGTGACAAATATTTACCCGCAAGACACGTTAACATCAGAAGTAAACGAAGTGAAATTAACAGGAACTGGGAGCACGTAGCAAGCTGCGGCACGGAAACCCTGTGAAGAAATGCAGCTCTCAAGACGTTGAAAACAGCTGTGAGCGTGGCAAGCCGAGAGAGTTGGAACATCTTTGTCACACGGTAGCATCGCTACCCAAAAGTGGACATAAAGTCGCAAGAAATTAAGTATAGTGCCTGTTCCCTGTCTGACTTTTTTTCAGTCTTCGCTTGAATGTCGTCAGCACCATGTGATGTCAGTAGCGTACGAAAGAATGGAGATATTCAAATTTAGCACCAGCCATAGCTATTGTCCGCGGAAGTTGGAAGTAGTAACATCTATCAACTGTGCATCGTGGACATAACTAAAACACTTGTATCCGTCAAACTAAGCAGTCCTAGAGCAGTTGAGGGCCCATATTAATCAAAACAACGCAAAAAATAGCAACCCCAATGTTGTGGAAACTGTAACACGCACACTCTAGTTGCTTAACGGCTTCCTCCTCCTCCAGCTTCATTTTCAACTTCCGCGGGCACGCAATTGTGATTGTCCTAAACCGCAGAACTCGCACAGCTTACGCGACTCTTGTATTACTGACGGACATAGAGCAATCTATAGTATGCATCCACGAATAACCACTGCTTCCCGGATAACTTGCGCTAACTCGTGCTGGAGGCGACGATTATGAACCAGTAAGCCACGCTTGAACGTCCTGGGGGGCAAAACCACCATACGTCACTGTCAACGTGGAGCACCACGCTAATGTCTATAATACAGTAAATGCCATCCCGACAATCAACTTGCCGCAAACCCTGCTGGTCTCTACGAAGAGTGCGTTCCAGTGAGTGGCAAGGGGGGGGGGGGGGGTACTGGGTAAAGGACGTTGTCTTCCTAGCACTACGCGCTATACGCAAACCACTCTTATGCCATAAACAACCAATGCAGAGTGAGAACGCCTCTAGTGGAACAGAAGCCAATTAATAAACCGGCCCACTATTAATCATGACGTTCAGATCACGTCATGACCAATTAACTAAGCGCATTGGAAAGAAGCACGCGGGGGGCCGAGTTCACAACACTTTTGATTCCTAAGGACTGGGTATGAATAATAATGAGCTTAATTTACAAAACTTCTTGTTCGTAAGCGCGTTTTAGGGGCGAAGCTCCTTAAAGCGGCACCCGTTCGTCCCTCGTCGTAGTCGTAGTGCGTAACCAGTCTTACGCATTGACTTGCAAGGTGGTGCCGGTGGGAAATCTCTCCTGTGCGTTGTTGAACAAGAAAATATTCGCAGCGTGCGCTTTAACTGTAAGTCAAATTCTCTTGTCTCTCATTCCCCATTAGCAGCCATTGGCATGTACATTGAGCACTATCTGACAAGAAAGAGTTGCTACGTTATACTCCTTGGGCGTAACCTCCTTGGTTTTAGAAAGGTTTAGCAAGCGTTGGGCCACAGTGCCATGAATACAGTGAACTAGTATGTACTATGAACTGGAGGTGTTTAAAGGACGGAAGTAGACACGAAACGCAAGCCGTAAAAAAGTGTGCGTGTGCCACCTCTCGTTTAATTTTTGGAATGTCCGCTCTATGGCGGTGCTTCTATATGCGAAATATATTGTTACGGAAAAGAAGAGACGCCGTAACGACGAGGCTGGGTATTAGATATATTCAAAACCAGCGGTAATGGCGTGCCCGGTTCACCAGCGATCGAGCGGGAACAACTCTTCGTCTTCCTCGTCAGGCACACACGCGCGTCGTTCCCTAGAATGTCAATACACATGCATGTAGCATAACCCCCGGCGGCGGAAGCGCCGTCTCGGCGCATCTAGATGTCAACGTCACTAGGAGAGTTGTAGGGCTTCAAGCGCGCAACATGTACAATATCGGTAGCCTGTTGGGCACATGAAGGCAACGGGGTGGCAGGACCAATTTCATATGTTACAGGCGTAACCACACGAAGGACTCGGTATGGGCCTGTGTAGCGAGTAAGCAGTTTTTCTGACAAGCCAACTTGACGGGTCGGTGACCAGAGTAGTACCAAAGAACCGGGCGGAAAGTGTACGTCGCGGTGTCGTTGGTCATACAAGCGCCGTTGCTTCGCTTGAGAGGTCAGAAGGCGAGTACGGGTGATTTCGTGTGCGTGAGCGGCCCGACTGATAGCGTCCATGGCATATTCACTGGTCGGTACTCCAGGGGACGGTATGACGGTGTCTAGAGGCAATGTTGGTCCTCGGCCAAACAGCAGAGAAAATGGAGAGTAACCGGCAGTGTCATGGCGCGAAGAATTGTAGGCAAATGTGACGTACGGCAACGCGAGATCCCAGTCGGTGTGGTTGGTCGAAACATACTTAGCGAGCATGTCTGTAAGAGTTTGATTTAGGCGCTCCGTGAGTCCATTGGTTTGCGGGTGGTATGGCGTAGTCAGCTTGTGTCTCGTTTTACAGGACTGCAAGATGTCGGCTATAACCTTCGACAAAAAGGTGCGGCCACGGTCTGTAAGCAGCTGCCGTGGGGCTCCGTGTTGCAAAATCACGTCCTTGAGGAGGAAGTCGGTGACATCTGTGGCACAGCTTGTTGGGAGAGCTCGTGTGATGGCATAACGCGTGGAGTAGTCGGTGGCCACGGCTATCCACTTGTTACCCGAGGAAGACAAGGGGAAAGGGCCAAGTAGGTCCAAGCCAACGCGGAAGAACGGTTCTGACAGAATATCAAGTGGTTGAAGGCGTCCGGCGGGAAGTGTCGATGGCGTTTTGCGGCGCCGACATTTCTCACAAGCCGCAACGTATCTTCTGACTGGGCGTGCAAGCCCTGGCCAGTGGAAGCGTCGGCGTATTCGGTCGTAAGTGCGTGACAAACCAAGGTGACCAGCAGTCGGAAGGTCATGAAGTTCATGTAGAACTACCGAGCGAAGGTGTTTCGGAATGACAAGCAGCAGAGCCGGTCCATCCGGCTCAAAACTTTTGCGGTATAATACACCATCGTGGAGCACGAATGAGCGATCGGACTGACTGGAAGATGGTGATTCGAGGCGCTCAATGATAGCACGCAAGGACGCATCATAGCGCTGCTCGTCACCGATGCATGTCATTTGCGAAAGGGAAAAGAAAAGACGCAAGGCTCGGTGTCGGTGTCATGCATATTGCTCGACTCAGCGACCGGGTAGCGCGACAGGCAGTCTGCGTCCTGATGTAGGCGTCCGGACTTGTACGTCACCGTAAAGGTATACTCTTGGAGTCGCAGAGCCCAGCGCCCGAGCCGGCCAGTAGGATCCTTCAGTGACGTAAGCCAACATATCGCATGATGGTCAGTTATCACAGAGAAATTAGTGCCATATAAATATGGGCGGAACTTTGAGACTGCCCAAACAAGAGCAAGACATTCACGCTCCGTAATAGATTAGTTGCGCTCAGCAGCTGTGAGGAGGCGGCTAGCGTAGGCGACAACTCGGTCGTGTCCCCGTTGGTGCTGGGCTAACACGGCTCCGATTCCGTGACCACTAGCATCGGTTCGAACTTCCGTCGGAGCGAATGGGTCAAAGTGAGCCAATATGGGTGGAGTCATCAGTAGCGTGATTAGGTGAGAAAAAGCAGCAGCTTGGTCGGTACCCCACGTAAATGTGACGTCTTTCTTTAGAAGCTCTGTGAGGGGTCGAGCGATGGTTGGAAATCTTTCACAAATCTTCTAAAATAGGAGCAAAGTCCTACAAAACTCCGGACGTCTTTGGCTGACTGGGGTACAGGAAAACTGGTGACTGCACGAATTTTCTCGGGGTCCGGCTGCACACCAGAGGCGTCGACAAGATGGCCCAACACTGTAATTTGCCGGCGTCCGAAGCGGCACTTCGACGAGTTCAATTGGAGGCCTGCAGTGCGGAATATGTCGAGAATAGCTGACAAACGCTGAAGGTGGGTCTCAAATGTTGGGGAATATACAATGACATCGTCATGATAACAAAGACATGTTGACCATTTGAACCCTTGTAGCAGAGAGTAAATCATGCGCTCGAACGTGGCTGGGGCGTTGCATAGCCCAAATGGCATAACCTTGAACTGATATAGGCCGTCTGGAGTTGCAAATGCAGTCTTCTCTTGGTCTTTTTCGTCGACTGCAATCTGCCAGTAGCCGGAACGTATGTCTATTGTGGATAAGTATCGGGCGCCATGGAGACAATCGAGAGCGTCATCGATGCGGGGTAAAGGGTAAACGTCCTTTTTCGTGATTCTATTCAGATGACGGTAATCCACGCAGAAGCGCCACGTGCCATCTTTCTTTTTAACGAGCACAACGGGGGACGCCCAAGGGCTCGAAGAGGGTTCAATAATTCCTTTGGCTAACATCTTGGTGACTTCTTGTTGAATTATTTTACGCTCGGTGGCAGACACCCGGTATGGTCGCCGATGAATGGGATGAGAATCACCTGTGTTAATGCGATGCTTGACGAGTGAAGTCTGGCCGAGTGGACGGTGGTCGATGTCGAATATGTCGCGGTATGAAGCCAGAAGGCGGCATAGCGCGGTTGACTTTTCAGGTTTGAGGTCCGGGGCGATCATGGAGCGTAAGGTCGCATCGAGGCACGTGGAATCTGCGAGTGATGTGGGTGTTCGGGACATACGTCTGCCGATGCCGGTGACGTGGTCGTCAATTAAGGGCCTTAGTGTGGCGACCGAAATTCCTTGGGGTGGCACTTGTTTTATGAAACCGAAATTGATAACAGGTAAATATGTTCGGTTAGAGGTCATGCTTACGACAGAGTGTGGGACAGTAATGTTACGCGCCAGGAGAACATCAGTAATCGGCGTCACGATATAATCACCGTCGAGTAGGGGAGAGGGTGTTGCCAATTCGATGATAGTGAGAGCTTTAGGCGGTATCCGGAAGAAGTCAGTGGTGCACAAGCTGTTCGGGAGGGTGAGAATCCGGGAGAAGAGGAAGTTCTAGGCAGGGAGTACCGGCGGCACAATCGATGAGGGCAGAATGCGTCGATAGGAAGTCCATGCCGAAGATTAGGTCGTGGGGGCAATTTTCAAGCACAGTAAATAAAACGGGAACATGGCGGCCGGCAATACTAACACGAGCGGTACACATTCCAGTGATGGCCACAGTTTTACCATCAGCGACACGGAGGGCTTTAGTTGCTGCAGGCGTGAGGACTTTTTTGAGCAGGCGACACAGATGAGCACTCATTATGGACACTTGAGCTCCGGTATCGACTAACGCCGTCAAAGAAATACCGTCCACATACACCTCAATCAAGTTTGTATCAGTGGGGAGCGTCAATGGAGGATTTGGATCATTCGCAAGCGATGCAGCACTACCTCCCGGAGCTGCATGATCAAGTTTTCCGTCCGAGAGGATCGACAGTTGACCGGCGACGGATAGCGACGTGGTTGGGGCGATGGGGAACGGCGGCGTTAAGGTGGCGGCGAACGGGCAGTGGAGCGGCTGTTGGGGATGTCGGAAGAAGGGTACACACGACTGGGCGAATACTGACGAAAGTCCTCGTATGGTCGATGAGAGGAAAATTGGCTCCAGTTTGAGGGCGTCCAAGTGCTGCGGCAGTAGCGGGAGATATGGCCAACTCGGTGGCAGAGGAAGCAGATCGGCTTGTCGTCTGCAGTTCTCCATTCCGCCGGATTGCGGGATCGCGGAATAAAGTTTAAGTCATGGAGTGGTGCATTTGTTGTCATTGGTCTGGAGACGGGTCGGGAGACAGAGCAGGCTACAGGAAAACCAAGCTTTGCAATTTCCTGCCTCACGACGGCTTGAATAACGGAGACCGGCGGAGGCGTTTGTGCGGCGCCATGGTCGAGCGGATGTGGAGGAAATGGTGCCGGACTTGACGCCTCAAGCTCCCGTCGATTTATACGTGTCACGCTGTCCTGCATGGGTGGTGCGGCACCGAGATTGGTGCAAGTGGATGTAACAGCCGTGTTTGGTAGCCGCGTAAATTGAGGCAGAACACGGCGGCTTTTGGCCATTTCGAAGCGACGGCATTCCTTGATTGTCATGTCTACGGTCGTGACGTTATTGTAGACGAGCAAATTTAAGGCGTCGTCCGCGATGCCCTTAAGTATGTGGCCCACCTTGTCACTCTCTGTCATTTGCTCGTCGACTTTTCGGCACAACGCGAGCACATCCTGTATGTACGAGACATACGACTCTGTTGACGACTGCACACGAGTGGCGAGTTCTTTTCGCGCTTCCATTTGGCGACCAGACGGGTCCCCAAAGATGTCGCGTAGTCGCTCCTTGAAGGTATCCCAGCTGGTGAGCTCGGTCTCATGGGCGTTGAACCAGACCCGTGGGGGGCCGTCCAAGTAAAATATTACGTTGGCGAGCATCATGGTAGGGTCCCATCGGTGTGTTTGGCTAACACGCTCGTACATACGGAGCCAGTAGTCGACGTCGAGCCCAGGTTGTGCGGAGAATGTACCTGGATCACGGGGGGTGGGCATCGTCAAGTATGTAGTGGCTGGAGCTACAGATGGAGACGCTGACAGGCTGTTGTCATTGGTAGCCATGGCCGGAGACAGAATGGTGCGGCCACTGCGAAGCTTCGTGGTGAAGACGGGGAACGTTCCCCGGGGAACGTTCTACCTCCACCAAATATGTTACGGAAAAGAAGAGACACCGTAATGACGAGGCTGGGGATTAGATATATTCAAAACCAGCGGTAATGGCGTGCCCGGTTCACCTGCGATCGAGCGGGAACAACTCTTCGTCTTCCTCGTCAGGCACACACGCGCGTCGCCCCCTAGAATGTCAATACACATGCATGTAGCAATATGATGAAAAGATGCGAGATGGTGGTACTTGGAGTGTTGACTAGATGGACGAATGGACACACAGACAGATGCATTGACGGACGCACGGATGGCTGAACGGACGGATGGACGCATGGATGGACGCCGGGGCGGGTGCATGGACGAACGCAGGGACAGACGCATGGATGAACGTGCGGACGCACGAACAGACGCGCGCACAGACGGGCGGATGGATGCACGGTCGGTCACACAGATGGACGCATGGACGGACGTATTCTTCGCCCCACTCTCCATCATTCACCCCGTGGATATGCTGCCATTTTTTTATTTGTCCGTCAGCTTGGCTGATGCTGTGGCCCGCTTATTATCCTACAAAAATGTTTATCGTAAAGCGTCTTTGTGAATACAGACCCGGCAAGCTTCAATATTTGAATATTTGGTAGCAGGTCTGTTTCGCCTTTAAAAGCGGATCTGTACATGTTTGGGGGCGTCACACAATCAAGTTTAATTCCCATCATTATTCTCTAACAAAAATTGTGATCATAATGATCCAGCACACATTCTCCTCGTCCTGTTTTTCTCTTCATCAACTTCGTCGTCTGCTTCGTTCCCAGAACACGTGCGCCGATTTCTCTGGTGTGAACTGCAGCATACTAATAAGGGAGGAGAGCACATAAAGAGAGAGAAAAATAAAGAGATAGAAACAGTAAGCGACAAATAGAGGGAAAAAGGGGGAGAGAAAGAGCAAAGATGCCCAGTAAGTGAACGAAAGAGAGGCAGATAAGAGATAGCACGAGAAGAGAAAAAAAAAGAAAGACAGAGAGAGAGGCAAGGAGGAAATATGAAATAGAAGGAGAACGAAACTGAAGGATAAGGAATTATGCAAATAACGAGAATAGCACAAAAAGCACAAAAAATGACAGCATATTCACGGGGTGAATGATCGAGAGTGGGGCGAAGCTCGGTCCGCACGCCGCTGCCGCGCCGCTTCGTCCTCCCGTTCTCGCACGCCGGGATGCTGTTGGCACCGCCGCACAGCTTCACGGCACGCTTCTGCCTCACGCACTCGCACATCAGGGTTCCGACTTCGAGTGCGAGCCGCCACCGCCTTGCATGCACGCCGCTCTGCAGCCTTGTCTACCCACCAACCTTCTGAACGCGCGTGCGCACCAAAACGACTTTTATTTTACTACACCGCGCCTCACAGCGCAGGGCGCTGCCAACGAACACGCGATCGCCAACAATTTCGTGGTACGTCATTTCTATTTTCTCACGTGCTCGCACATCGGGGTTCCGTCTTCGAGTTCGAGCCACCGCCGCCTCGCGCGTATCATACTTTTTATCGGCAAACCATGAATCATCCACTGGCCGCGTCCGTCCGTCGTCTGTCTGTCTGTCTGTCAGTCTATTTGACGCACGTACAAATGGACGCACGGACGGATGGATGGATGGACGCATGGGTTAACGCAGAGACCGGCGGACAACTGGACGAACGCAGGGACGAACGCACGGACGAACGCACGGATGGTGGGATGGACGCAGGGACTAACAGATAGACGCACAGATGGACGCACGAGAGGACGGATGGACAGATGAATGCACGAATGAATGGACGCATGGATGAACGGATGGGCACACGGACGGACGGATGGACGCACGAATGAACGGTAGCAAGAACGAACGGATGGACGGAAGCGCGGATAGACTGACACATACTTCGCCCCACTCATCACCATTCACTCCATGGATATGCTGTGATATTTATTATTTTTCATACTAGAAGTAACGTCTTCTAATATCGTACCATTTGCATTTTTCAGCGTATATGCATTTCGTTATACGTATTATCGGCGTCAAATGAAGCCCGAACACCGACAAGCCTTCGTTATGGTATAGTGCGTGCCATCCACTTATCACCATGAACAGGCACACATTTATGCGCAGAGATGGCGAACAGGATGCGCTCGCCTGTCAATGGTGATAACTAGACGGCACGCCCTATACTATCGCGAAGGCCTGCTGCTGTTCGGGTTTCATTTGACGCCGACAGTACAAGTACCATCCATTACGGCTGGTTCAAGAACTAACGAGAGGTGGCTGCATATGACTACGACGGGACGCTCAGCCCCTACCTTAAGGAGCTTCGCTCCTAAAAAGCGGCAGAGACAGGCAAAGATACAAAAGAGAGTGAGAAAAAAATGAGAGGAAGATTAAAAAGCAAGAAATGAACAGAAACAAGGATGGCCTCTCAGCTCTGCACTTGCTTGGAAGCTCTAGAGCAAAGCTGCCTCATTATTTTTTTCATGCATTGACGTCGTCAAGGGCAAAGATGCTCAAAACAGAATAAGTGGAGGCATCCTCAGTATTTGCCACTAAAGGTTCAGAGGCAAAAACTTACGTTTTACTAAACACGTGTCAAGCAACATGTGATTCTAAAAATTAGCCTCACATAATCATCAATTTCATATTTGAATGGCAAGTGGCACCACTACTCGCCAATATTACGATGTCAATGTTCAGCGTTTCTTGCACCAAGGTCAAATATGATCAAAGCGCTCTAATGGGGCAATATACAGGCATTCGTACTTCATAATATATGGTATACTATCACTTTGAGAGGCTCACAGTGTAGAGATCGGGGTGACATAGTTCTTGTTGAACTCTTTTCTTATTCAAGACAGTACCAACGTTTTAGTGAACGAGAACATGCGGCAGCTTCTGTTCTTTTTTATAGCCTCTCCTATGAGGCTATACTGTATTCAATAACGCTCATCAGAGATACGAAGCAACCATATCATATCGGAATGAATATATGAATGATCAGGCTCTTTTCAAACTACCCACAACCCAATGGGCTGCCATTCTCACATTGCTTGCTTTCTTGTGCCTAATTTGTGGCCTAACGCACCCATAAGTGCCAAACTATATGCCATGAAAATGCCGCACGGTTTTTTCAGTGATTTCAAATTTGCAGCTTGCTCAGAGAAAGAAAAGAAAGCTTTCTTGCAGGGTAGCAAACTGGTCACGTTTATCAGCTTAACCTCCAAGGGTTTTCTTTTCACATATTTCTTTCTCGCTCCACAGTGCAATGTGTGACGCCGATTCTTCCAGAACATTGTCGAAACTATACTTCAACCTCCGGACCCTAAAAAAGTGCAGTACATATTTATCAGAAAAAATATAAAGCAATTCCCTGAATGATGCGTGTAATCATGCTATGTAACACCTACATTCAGCAGAATATAAATTTCCACCACATCGTTTTGTACGGGGTGTAGATTCGGGAACGTTATTCAAAGGTGAACGTTCATCGCATCTTTGTGTCGATGGGGCATCACTTTTAGTAGTGTGCTTAAGCTACTGTTCCTTTACGGATCTTGCGCGTAAACTATCATCATCATAAGCGAGTATGCACCACAGAAATCGGTGAAGCCCCTTGAACAAAGCATTCCGCTTAGCGAAACATAGAGGCGGAGGGAAAGGAGTGGGTGAGAAGATGAGAAATAGAGAGGAGGAGCAGCAATAAGTGAAACGAACTTCACTATTTGCAGGAATCGAACCTGGAATACTCGCATTCCGAAGGCAGTCGTCGTAATCACTCGGCTGTCGAAAATTGTAAGGGACTAGCATTCATCTGAACTGTATGATTGCATAGCTATATGCTAGAAAGTGAAACAATATAAGCAAGAGAAGGAAGGATACAATGCCATTCAGAAAAAAAGAGAGAGAAGCAAAAAGATGTAAAGAAAGTGAAAGAAAATGAAAGCATAGCAAAGCAATGCGTCGCTTGTAGTAAGAGAGTGAGAAAAACAAGCGGTGGGGAGGGAATGGGATTGATGAGCGGAGAGGGTTGGGCGTAGAATGCCAATGTACACCACAGCAGAGCAGGGGTGGGAAAGGTAATTGAGAATGAGAAAGACGGAAGGAGGATGTGAAGGTCATTGCGAGCTCAAAACACGAAATACAAACGAAGAACTAGTAAGCGCAAGTGCTCCTTTTTAAATACCAGAAGGGATCATGATCATTTTGTATTTTTAATAAATAATAGGGTAGCAGCAGTCGTGCTGAGAAACTATAGTGCATACTCCCGGGAATGTTCTAGATGACAACTATTCAAATATTTCTGCGAATATTTATGCAAATGCTAAGGGCAGTACAAGGCTCCATGATAACGTAAAATGTTCGCCCATTTCGACCACGCGAACAAATGAATGCACGAAAGTACACTCACATAAAATTCGAGCAATCCGCCCATTGTATTCGTCAAACAGCCTGGCCAGCGCCTCAAACTCGAACTACTCAGATAAACAAATGAATGCTGAAACGCGCGTCTAGGATGACAGTGTCCCCGGAGAAGCGGAGGAGTCGAGCACCGGGGCGCCAAATCCCAGTCAAGGGCCATTTTATCGTAGTATGCTCTCAAAGCCACCGCTTTTCAAACGCCCCCTTCCTCCTTCAATGGCTGAAAGTGCTCAAACTTCTCTCGAATTCAGCTCCGGGGCACACTCCTCCCGAGTCCGCCTTTGTTTCTGTCAAGGCCGCATACTAGAACAATAGATCCCACGCTTCGGGAAAATCTCCTTCCGTAATGAGTTTGATAGCAGATTAGGGCGAACGGTTTTCCAATGCTGCCCTTGAAGAGGCGACATGACCCGCGCTAGCTAGCGAGGGCGTCCGGAAAACTTAGCCACACGATTGCCTGCGGGCACGCAGAAAAGCCTCCTTCACAAAATTCTCGAGCAAGAACTCCGAAGTATAAGTGGTATTCATTCAGCACAAGTTTCATTCGCCTTACTCCGGATTTGGTAATACTCGTGTAGTATTGATATTATTTTAAGTAAATGTATATAAGGGGAGGTTGGTGTCAATGCGTGGCGCCGGCTACTCCTATTCTCTTGCACACAGTTGACATCAAATACCAGGTAAAAAACACAAGACTATACATAGGTATATAGCACAACACTCACGATCTGCAAGTTTTTCAATACAGATATGTGTCCACACCACACAAGATTTCGAAAAACACAAGTAATGTCACGACTGAAATGGCCACACAAAACATGAAAGTTCACTGAAATGTCAAATGTGATTATGTGTCTTAAATACTGAGCTGCTTTTAAAAAAAGTTTTCACAAAGATATTGCAGTGAAACAAAATAATCATAATGTCTAACATAACGGTTAATAATAGCACTGATACATTTTATTATTTTTGTTTAGTACTTTTGGGATATTTCTAATTTCTCCAGAAAATGAACAACTGCAGGTGCAGCAATGGCTTGTAGGATTTCTTTTGTCCACGAACCCAAGATTGTAAATGCGGAGCATTTTATAGTTGCACCTACTCCCAAATCTAGCTTAGGCAGCCGCATCGGCAAACCCACTGTGCTGCATGCTCGCGTCTTAAGCCAAAGGTTTCTTTCTAGGTTCATCATAATTTTTACAATGTAGAAGACACTGCAAAACGTTTTTTTTTTCGGCTTCTCCACGTGAGCAGATAGGACTGCGAGCTTGTTTTATTCTGTACAGGAAGGCCTTCGTGTAAGTCGTGCCAACTCGGAGCCTCTATGGATGACTGTTTCTACAGATCAGCTAACAATTACCAGAATATTAGGTTCTACACCATTGTAGCACCATTGCCGAACCGAATTTCCTCGGACAGTTCAGAGCTCAGCTCATTTATTAGACACTGCGCATAGCCCATTGGTAGGAGTAGCAGCGATACATCATTCGCCTGATGAGCTGCATGTTCCAAGTGATCAGCTATGTCGTTTCCTATGATTTCACAGTGGCTTGGTAGCCACTGGAACACTATGGTGGGGTTTAACTTTTTCATATAGCGTAAATATTCTGTATTTCATATGCGAGCACGCTCGCTTAGTTGCTCCAGCTGATTTATGTTAAACTAATTTCAGTCTATATTTTTTGCATCCTATACAGACTATATATTTGTCAATGAGAGGATTATTGTGAACGAAATTGTAGCCTAGATTTAATTAAAGTCTGAGTGTATTTTTATATAAAAATAAATTTCAAGCAAGTGAAGCATTGCCAGAGCAGGCATCAACGTCGATGCCATCTTGAATTATTCATTCAAGCACTGGCTAAGTGAAAGGGGCATTCTGTCAGCACTATGCTGTCATACAAGATCAGCAAATGCTATAGATGTTGTGATAGGTTCTCTAAAAAGTACAGGACTCGTGACACTAGACTCATGCGAAAGCACGATGCTCCATCTTTATTCTATGTACGCATAACCTGTTCCCTTCCCCTCTACAGACTGGCAGGCTAGAGCGAACCAGCTCCAGCCGACCCTTCCCGCCTTCTAGTAAATCTTTATTTCTTTCATTCAAGTAAAATCATGCAATTGCAGCTCCACATAATCCTAGACTATGTTTAAAACTATATACGTCTCATCATTTGACTATAAGTGTGTGTTTTGTTATATTTTAGAGTTTCCAAGCATTCAACAAAAAATTAGCCTTCTAAGAATCCTTCCAATTATCTAACTTCTCAACGTCAGGCCCACTCTTCTGTCAGCCATCAGAAGTACGTTGTTCCTAATTCATAGCGCAACAAAGAAAACCCTCTGAATTGTCAGTGGGTGCGTTAAGTTAGCGAGCTCCGAACTTCAACGAAATGCGCTCGAATTGGCTCGAGTGCGACAACTTCGGAGCTTGTCTTAGCGGCAATTTCCGCCAGCTGCTTTAAGAGCCATGGAACCGTTACATGGCGAATGTTATGTTGCTTAAATAGTAGTAACGAGTGGGGAAGAAGTATGCATTTCATCGGAGGAGAAAGCCGGAAACGCGTCGTTCTTCTGGAAGCAGTAGCAGGGGCGAGCTGTCGTGCGGGCGGTCGTGCACCGTGTCAGGGTTGAAGAGCGCAGAGCGCACTCCGTAATCACGCGCCGGAAGTTGATTCATAGCCGTTAGGTTTACAAGGGCGCAGTCCGCCGTACAGAGTGCGCTCGAGCTCCTCAACATTACGCGCCCACTCACTCATCGCCATTTCTTCCTTTTTGTTTGCACGTTTAAAGAAGGAAAATTGAACATGTAGTGATGTTAACAAGACTGTATACTAACAGTTTGCTACCTAACCCATGCGAAGGGCAATAAAGGTGTAAAGAAAAGAGACAGAAAGAATGATAATCAGAGGTGCACATTTCTCAACACACGCACAGTTCATGCCAACATATAGGTGGTCGCTCATTGTTATCGCCATATCGCCTTTGAGTACTGCAGGAGGGCTCTCGTAGCTTTCTAGACTAACAGACTATGAGACCAGACTTCCGATATATTTCGTTCAATATAAGGCCGACCATCAAGTGTCCTAGAGGCTCATAGGAGATTCCGAAGATCTTGCCCAGACTGGTGACAGTTTCCTTTGGCTTGGGAAAACTTCCTTCTTGAAAGTCTGAAGACGTCTGCCCTAGCACATGGCGAGCCAATCTCAAGATGGGGAAAGTAAAGCCGAGACCTACCACCGCATCTTGAGCTCACAGGACAGCCCAAATTTGTGATATTATGTCGACTTGCTGATGATGCTGTATCGGTGCCGCGTATAAAAGAGCACTCCCAGAGGATGTGATGTGAGGTGGCTGAACCGCCACATTTCGCACATGAGCAGACAAGTTTCAGGTAAGTTCCCATATAAAAAAATTCGCAATGTCAGCGCCTGCGCTCTCTTTAGTTTCCTATGTGGAGGTGAAAAGTTTCTCCTATTCATAGCGAAATGCTGGGTATTTCATTGTATATAGTTTGCAAATCCCTGTTTACCAAATCACCAGGTTGGCCCAGAGGTTGTCCATGACCACGGACAGCCAACCCTTAGGCCTTGGAGTGAGCCAACTCATTGAGATTGATAATCCCTTCGTACATGGTTCACATATGAGCCGGGACCCATGTAAGGACTAGTCGTAGTGGTGAAAAGCATTTATCTACCATAGAGAGATGTAGGCTCTTTTTAGAAATCCCCACAAACTAAATGGAGTGTCTATTCTGGCACATCATTGGATAAAGCTGCCATCCTGGCTCTCGAGACCAAGGCCTGCTGGGCCTGATGGTCTGAGCAGCCGAGCAGGGCGCCTCCCAGGCTTCTCGTCTAGGGTTTGGGTTAGGAGTAGTGGGTGCGCTATCTTGGCAGGCCCACATCATGTGGTAGGCGTGTTCCACCTACCCACAGTCCTGTCCTATGACCGTGTATGGTCGAAATGTTTCACTATGGCAGGACATATCATTGCATTCGTCTGGAGGCTAAGCAAAAAGCGCTCCTCTGCTTTCTTCAAACCCCTAGTGGAACGAGGGAAGCAGCGATGATTTTTCCCGATAATAATGAAGAATTTCCTTACGCTGTAAGTTACTTCTCACCGAGTATGTCTTTGGCCTCTTTGCAGACAACTCCAACACTGAAAGCGTGAATGACCACTCCATGGAGCAGTCGCAATCATCTAAATATATTGACATGGACAATCATAAATCTCAATCACAATTATCCAAATTTATTTAGGGATTCTATAGAATAACCTAATATATATATATATATATATATATATATATATATATATATATATATATATATATATATATATATATATATATATTGATTGTGAGGTAAAAGTGCCAAGGCAGTGGCAACCTGCTCGGTGGCATTGGCAGTTTTGGAGTATACCGAAGCCGCATTAATAGTAACCCTTTTTCGGTTGATTGCCACTACCGTTAATCGGACATATCGCATAATGTTAAATGGTACAATGCTTTTTTTTGCATCACTCGTATTATTGTCAACACGCCGCAAAGCGGACGGTCAATTTTCGCTTTGGATGAATCATCCAAATCTTCTTCCTTAATATAATTTTCTAAATTAATGAAAAGGTGATGTTTTATTTGCACTAAATTGCGCAAGACTGATTCCTTATGTTGCGTGTATCGTGTGTGCACGCATCTTTTTTGTAGAGTATGGTGTAAAACCAGCGTTACAGTGCCTGATATCAGTTCTCCGTCGTGGATGCCACCACCAGTTGACCTACCACACCGTGAAACTTCACCACCTTTTATTACAAAAAGGCCATGACATCGTCTATCAGTGGTTACCTGGGCATAGTGGTATAGACGGCAATGATTCTGCAGATCATGCTGCTCGCACGTCACACAAAGAAGCGAACAGCGTTCCGATTCCGCTTTGAAGAGCGGATGCGGCGAGGCAGATTTGTCAACTGGCCCGCAGTCTCACACTGACTGAGTGGAACACACTAAGCATACGACGTACAAGACTGCACGAACTCGACCCTTCACTACAACTCCGGCCTCCACCCGGCCTACATCGACGTGCAGCTTCGCTTCTCTGTCGCCTTTGGCTGAGAGTTGCTTTCACAAAAGCTTATACCACGTTAATCGGAATTACTAACAGTGCGGCGTGCGATGTTTGCGGCACCGACGAAAATATTGAACACCTGCTGTGCCATTGTCCTCGATTTGCCTCAGATAGACAAGTACTTGCCAACGCAATGCGGCGACTGGATGATCGGCCTCTTTCTGGGCAGGTGCTATTACAGCACCGTCCACATGCCTCGACAGCCCACAAGGCTGTGAAAGCCCTGCTGTGTTTCCTGAGAAAAACAGGCTTGTGTGAATGCCTCTGACAGGCGGTAGAGTTCTACACGCTGCAGTGAAATTACTGTCAGTCTCTCCCCCACCTTTTTTTTCTTTTCCCTCTCTTCTCTCTTTCTCGTCTTTCTTGTCCCCTTCCCTAATCCCCCAGAGTAGGGTAGCCAACCGGATGTCTTTCTGGTTAACCTCCCAGCCTTGTCCCTTTTTGTTGCTTCCTCCCCCCTCCTTCCCATGGTGTAATTGCTCAAGTTCAAGTTGTTTTAATCTTTAAATCGTTTGCGATAACGTAGTGGTACATTGCATTTTTTATTGCAAATGTAAAAACCATTAGGTTGTTTGGTATGTATTGTTCAAAATTATGAACCACCCCCTTGAAGAAAGCCCTGACGGGATGCGAAGCAGCAGCGGTGCGCACAGTGTTGACCCTGTTGAAACGGGCATCAACGCGGGTGCTTCAAAAACGGTTTGAAGGGAAACTCAGTGTAGCATTCATTCGAGTGAATGTTTGTTTGAAACGCAATGACACGGGAGGCGGGCTGGCTTTCATGTAAGTGTCATCGCAGATAAACAAGCCGAAAGAGTGTTTCCTCTCGGCGTGCTGTGGGGAGTTGCGGCCTGTAGAGAGGGTGAAGCGATAAAGAAGGGCGTTGGAGCGGGTGGAGGAGTCAACAGCATCGGGGTCTGCGGCAAGCGTGCTGCAGGTGAGGGAGAGAGTGACGTCATTGCGCACCTGCGAGAAAAGCGGGCGTGGGGAGCGTGACGTCAACGCGCAGCTGTGGCATGACCTAGAAGTACATGCTCCGTACGGCAGGGGACTGGTGCATCGCTCCGCCATATTTCCTGGTTAGCTGCCACAGTTACGCGGCGAAGCCACACTCTGTTTCTACAGGTGACTGTCGCCGATCGACAAAGCGTGTCGCCGATGACCAGTCGACGTGCCTGGCATGTCAACGACCGGCAAAGAAAAAAGAAGCTTCTGCTTTTTGCGCTGTGTCATGGGAGTTCAAAAGCATTTTTAGTCTGTCTGGCAATGCAAAGCCCGAAGACGTAGGCTCGTGCTGAATAGCATGCACCACCGCTTATGCATGGTTAAGTGGTGCCAGCTATGGAAGATAAGCAACAACTCACAAAAACAAAATATAGGTCTTCCAAGATTCCAGTGGCGTCCGACTAAGCCTATAGCATTGAATATTAGATGAAAAGGAGATCTTTGACTAGCCTGTTTGACGCTGCCCGTCCATGTGTTCGTGTGAACTCGCCGCACCACGCTCCCCTCACTGCAGTTGCTGGAACGATGCCAAAGTATGTCAAGTCACAGCTCCACGTTGATGGCGCTCTCTCCCTCACCCGTAGCAGCTGCTAGCTTCTCCGACAGCTCGCAACACACTTTTCTTTCGGTTCAGCATCTCCACCGCCCGCAATGCTCGACCAAACGTTGAGTGGAAACACTCTTTCGGCTCAATTATCTGCGATGAAGGTTACACAAAACCCAAGCCGCCTCCCATGTGTTTGCGTTTCAAGCAAACGTTTACTCGAATAAACGCTACACCGAGTTTCGCTTCAAACCGTTCTTTCAGCACCCGTGTCAACGCCCGTTTCAACGTGGTCAGTAGGCCAATCGCTGTTCTTTCGCATCCGGTCTGTGTTCCCTTCTGGGAGATGGGCCATAATTTTTCAGTATGTTTTTCGAAAATAGTGCCGAACTCAAACAAACACTTTGCTGTCAAAAATTAAGGACATGAATCTAACACAGATAAATGCACCCGTTTTTAGCTAACGACCTACAGAGCGTAAGGCGTTCACTTGATAGATTCCAAGTGGACGGCGACCGCTTTCGGCAGTGCGGCTTGTGCGCCAGCTTCTCCACAGTGCGTGCTTGTTAGCGGCGTTGGTATGCAACTGCGCTACTCGGCTACGTAAAGGTAGCATATACAGTTACTCTCGCGTTACCTACTTCGCACCGATCTAATACCTGCGGCGAAAAGAACACGTTGCGACGCGTTCGTATTGAAGCACGTATGTACGGTGTTACACACGGGGATCAAAAGAGCTGCATCACATCTAAAATAAAGTGATGTGCGGAAGGGGTTCACGTGCGTGTCCTCAGATGTGATGTTAACGACTGTTATTTACGAGCTTCTATCTCCACAATAATCAACAATTGACGCCGAATCTAAGCAATGTATTAAGAAAATTTGTACTATTTTCTGTTCTCTCATTTGCGTTTGTAGTCAAGAGGTTGGAATTTGGAATACGACGGTAATGTATACGGGCCATCTTTCACTAAATTTGGCATGCGTTTTAGCGTGCTGCAGTCCACCACGCGGAAAACTAGGACATTGCGAAAAGCCTTCCGAGTACGTCAGTCCAGAGGAAAACCGTAGAGGCGGAAAATGAGAAGATCATAACCAAGATCTTATAGCTAGCTGGTATGTGTTCGTCATGAATTTGTGCAAAGTTAACATCAGATTTAAAAAAAACGGAAGAAAGACATAGCATGAACCGGAGAGAAACAGCTTGTGTTCTCGCGACGCACAAAATTTTCCACCTCACCAGCTCAGTTTAGTCCTTCAATGGGGAAAAAAGAAGAAAAAAAAGCATTGAAAAATTCTACTGATGTATGCTTGTCATTATTTGTAGAACACTGATGAATCAGCTTTACATTGCAGACACACCAATGTAGAAGCATTCATTGGTGTGTTGTAGGTTTGTTTGATTCGGAAGGTGTTGATAACGTACAGCTGTCGGTCCAGCGATCTTTTAAAGACGAAAATCTTTCTTGGGGACCTTCGACGCAAAAATTTTGGTCTGTCTATCTGTCTTTCTGTCTGTCTGCCTGTACATTTTTTGTCTTTAACGGCACCGGATACTTGAAACGGCCGACCCCATTCGCAGCGCCCAACAATGTTGCTCAAGATTCAGCGTTCATACATGTGCAATCCTCTAATAAAAAGCAATTATTGCGCATGTCTGGGGCCCATAACAACACGTATATATTCTGTATGTGCGTTCACACACAAGCGTGTTCAATGTTGGTTGTGAATGCTGAAAAATCGATCCTCCGTACGGTTTTCGGCGGGTGGTCGCTAGCAAAGCCTTCGATGGTGAGATAACTGGGGATGTGATCGCTACCATGTGTCTCGATGTCTAAAAACCACTTAACGCTTGTGGCGAAGCGACGTGACACAAACGTCAAGTCCAAACAGCTGCTGTACGTTGATCCTCGCAGAAATGTAGGGCTCCCATCATTAAGTAGAGACAGTTCATGAGTCGATACAAATGAAGCCAGCCTCCGGCCCGTGGCATTGACTTTTGAACTTCCCCAGATTGGGTGGTGGGCGTTGAAGTCCCCTATAATTATCCACGGATCCGGGACGCTCGAAAGAATGTCATCCAGTCTTTGGCAATCAAAACGGGCTGAGGGAGATAAGTAGACACCTATTAATGTGAAGGTGAGGGTTTTCTGCTTCACAGTCAGGCAAACATATTGGTTCTCATCATGAGGCGACACAGGTTGAATGATGTAGGTAAGCTCCCGACGAATATACACAATGACCTTGCTGCTTTCGTTTCGGGTTTTGGACGGGATTGATTCGTAGCCGGATAGCCTGATCGGGTTTGATAATTTCGGTTCACATATTACGATGATTGGGAAACGGTTAGAAAACACGTACTGACGAAAATCGGAAATCCGTGATCTAAGTCCTCTTGCGTTCCACTGGATGACTGATGCTTCTCTGACGTCTTTGCGGAACGATTGTTGATCTCCTGCCATGACTCTACGCGAGGGAGGCGAGGACTGGGCTCAGCGCGTCCAACACCTGTAACCCGCTTCGAGCGGTTGGAGTTCCCAGGCTTCTTAGTATGTCTGCCATGACAGCGACGAGGGATCGTAACATCGGGATGATCTGTCGATCGACCCTTGACACATCCTCAACGGAAGTAGACTCGGTGGAAGGTGTAGGGCGGCGAGGCCTCGCAGGAGGCTCCTTTGCAGGCTGCGTACGCGGAAGCGTAGGCCACTCATCCGCAGCTGTGAGCTTCTCCACTTCATTTCGCTTCGTGCTTACTACTTCACTCGTGCTCGGAGGAAATGGGTTATGCGCAACACTCTGTCCTACACGCCTCCGTCGGCGACTACGTCGCCGCCGTACCCTTTCAGCAGCCTCTCTGTGGGTCGAATTGTCCCTAACCATTTGTTTGATAATGGCGATTTCCTTCTTAATCCGAGGGCATTCCTTGGATGCAGCATCATGCGGACCATCACAGTTTCTGCACTTCAGACTTGTTGCCCGACATGCGTCTGCAGTGTGCGGCTCAGCGCATCGGGGGCATACTGTGGTGTTTGTACATACACTCTTGATGTGCCCAATTTTCATGCAGTTATGGCACTGGAGTGGTTTAGGGACAAATGGTCGAACAGGATGTCGGAAGTGTCCCACTTTGACATGCGACGGAATGGAATCTCCTTTGAACATTATCTTTACACAACGGGTGTTTCCGAGGCGAAGTACATTCGCGATGAGACCTCCTTCGTTCGCTGGTTTTATGAGAGTTGGGAGGTCCGAGTTTGCTATGGCCAAATCAATGTCGTAGATTACTCCCGCCATGCAGGCACCGTCCATTGGAATAACCGGTCGAACTTTGATGCCTCCCAAATCTGATACTCTGCGAAGCTTGTCTATGGCGCTGGCAGTCATTGTGTCCACAGCTAGAATATTCTTCCGCGTGTTCACCCGGATATCCTTAATGTCGTTTGGTGCTACCCCCTCAAAGTACATAGAGAGAGCTTGCCTGTTTACTGCTCGAAGGCTGATGGTGGAGTCCTCGGGCATGAATAGGATGGTGTGCGGCCAGCGTTCTCCTTTTGACTGAGACGTTAATGTCCCTGCTGGTGAAGACGGCTTGATACTTCTTCTTTTGGCCTTCCTGCTTCTCACGGTCTCGAAGTCGTCATCCGACGAGTCGTCGCCAGTGGCCGAGTACAGTTCCGTGTCCTCGCTGGTGCTCGAACAGGTGCTTCGTTTCCGCGACGAGCTTGCCAAAGGTGGTCTATGGCCGGACAGAGCCGCAGAAGGCTCCGCGTCCACAGCCATGAGGCAGTGACTATCACCGTTGGCCTCACTGGTTCTGGGCCAGGCGCGCTGATTTACCGAGGAGCTCGCCATAGCAGACCTCTGGCTGGGCGGACCAGTGGATGACTCCGCGTCCGTCGCCTTGGGGCAGGGAGCAGCGTCTCCCGTAAAAAGCGAAAAACTTGATAACAATGCTCGGAGCCGAAAGCAGAAGCGTTCTATGAAGAGACACTTCGTCGTCGTCCTGCTTAACCTCTGGCATTGAGCAAGCGATCAAACAAGCAGCGCAGAGTGCGATGCGCACGCTGGCATATTCTTCAAGGCCCTCAGAAACGGACGTGGAGTTAGAGCGACTCCGTGCGACTCGTCGGCGTGCGGAGCGTAGATATCGACGCACAAAATCCATTCAAGATCTACGGATGGCCAGGCGCATGCAAAAGAAGATCCAGCGTCGTATAGACAAACTGGAGTTTCAACGGTGGGCGAAGTTTTGCGCGAGTCTAGACCCTCGCAAACCGCTTTCTCAAATATGGCGAACCGTGCGAGGCCTACGCATATTTCCCCAACAACGTTTTCCGTTTAAAGCCTTGGCCCTTTTCCAAAATAGAAGGGATATCGAGGTAGCGGAAGATTTTTGTAGGAAGATTGCGGGCCCGTCAAATTGCACAGAAGCCCTTACTGCTGATTACACGCCACATTCACTTGACCCGCACCTGGACCTGCCTTTTTCAATGGAAGAACTGAATGTGGCTCTTGCTTCATGCAATCGATCGTCATCGCCTGGGCCGGATGGCATATCATACCGCCTATTATGCAATCTCGGTGATCGAGCACGAAGTGCTTTGCTGGAAGTATTCAATGAGTCTTGGAGAGATGGAACGGTCCCCAGAGAGTGGAAAACAAGCCGGTTGGTTGCACTTCTCAAACCTGGAAAATCGCCTCTAGAGCTGACATCATACCGCCCAATAGCGCTGGCTAGTTGCGTAGGGAAGCTGATGGAGCGAATGATCCTTGCCAGACTCGAGTGGTTCCTAGAACGCCATAGAATATATCCAGACGCCATGGCCGGTTTTCGTCGTCTTCGGAGCTCCATTGACAATGTCATTGACCTGGTGACCTACGTACAACACCAGAAAATGAGCAGACGGTTATCTGTCGCACTATTTCTAGATGTCAAAGGAGCATATGACAATGTTTCTCACGAAGCCATACTTGACGCCCTCGAGTCAGTTGGTTTGGGTGGGCGAGTGTACCGCTGGATCCAATGCTACCTACATATGAGATCATTGTTTATGCAAACTGATGATGGGCCGACTTCTGAACATTATACACACCGTGGTGTTCCTCAAGGTGGTGTATTGAGCCCCACACTGTTCAACCTGGTTCTGATCGGTCTCGTGGAACGCATACCAGATTCCGTGCAGATATCTCTCTATGCAGATGATATTTGTGCCTGGACGTCAGGTGTAACACGTCCTCAGGTACGTGCGAGACTCCAGAAAGCAGCGAATTCAATATCGGCGTACCTTAGAGAACAAGGCCTCGAGATTTCTCCTGAGAAATCGACGCTGGTCGCGTTCACGCGGAAGGCAATGACGTCATATCCCATCGCCATCGATGGACACAGTGTCTGCTACGCCAGGACCCACAGGTTTTTGGGGGTCACGATCGATCGAAATCTCTGCTGGAGTCCCCATGTGGCCACTCTAAAGAAGCGCCTAACGGCCATCGCACAACTTTTCAAGTTCCTCGGAGGCAAAACGTGGGGCACATCAGTGCACGCGATGTTGCATTTGTACAAAACGCTGTTTCTGGGGTACCTGCGGTATAGCTTGCCGGTTCTGACGAACGCTTGCAAAAGCAGTATACGCACAATAGAAAACGCCCAGGGCCAGGCACTCAGAGTTTGTCTTGGATTACCACGCTGTACATCAACAGCGGAAACCATCGCAATCGCCAAAGATCATCCGGCCACAGTGCACATACTTTGGAGGTGCTTAGAGCTCATATTAGACACCTTGCTCGCGCCCCTGCCCACCACCTAGCTTCGCTTCCAGAAGATCGACCGAGTGCCTCCTTCTGTAAGAGAGTATTGACTTTCCGTGAGTGCCTTCCAACAGTCTACACGCCTCCGGAACGGATACTAACACCTCCTTGGTGCTTGGACCAACCAAAACTGCGCTTGACAGTGCCGGGGATTCGCAAGAAGGCGGAGCTCTCGGCGCCAGCTTTAAAGCAGATGATTCTACTCATGCTACACGAAGAATACAAAGATCATGTCAAACTTTACACGGATGGCTCGACAACTGTTGGAGGATCTGCAGGAGCTGTGATCTTCCCAGCAAGAGCCGAAACCATCCAGTTCAGAACGTCACACAAGACGACATCGACAGCCGTGGAGCTCGCGGCACTCCGCAGCGCACTCCGCAGGATTGATCGAGAGACACCACAAAAATGGAGCATTTTTACTGATTCGAAACCAGCTCTCCAATGTCTACACAATGCTCTACGTCGTGGGCCTCAAGACCAATTGGCGCTCGAATTACGACAACTGTACCATCACCTAATAGACGAAGGACATGACATATCTTTTCAGTGGTTACCAGGCCATTGCGGCATCATCGGTAACGAGCATGCCGACGATGCAGCTAAGAATGCTCACGAAAATGGAGTGATGGAACCTATTCCACTATCAAGAAGCGACGCAGCAGCAAAGATTAATACGCTTGCGCAGGATGTCGCAAGGTCTATGCGGAATACGCCCGGTTTTCTCCACACCCGTCTTCACCGCCTGGACCCATGCCTACGACTTACTATTCCATCTGGCCTACCCCGATCCGAGACGACCCTTCTCTGCCGCATGTGGCTTGGGGTGTCTTTCACGAACGCCTTTGCCTGCCGCATCGGAATGAGAGACAGCGCTGCATGCGACCATTGTGACAATGACGAAACAATTGAACATATTTTATGTCAGTGCCCCCAGTACAGCTCTCAGCGACAGTCCCTCTCAGCAGCGTTTGCTCGCCTCGACGACCAGCCACTTTCTGAGCAGTCAATCTTGGAATGTCGGAAAGATCGAGCTTCACGCCAGAAAGCAACGAAGGCGCTGATGAAGTTTCTGCGAGCGACCCGCCTCGTTGAACGATTGTGACACTACTGTGTGCGCGTGTGTGTGTGTGTGTTTGTGCTTCTCTTCCTCCCTTTCCCATTTCTTTTTCTTACTTTTCTGTCTCCCCTTACCCCTTCCCCAGTGCAGGGTAGCAAACCGGATATGTTTTCTGGTTAACCTCCCTGCCTTTCCGCATTAAATTTTCTCTCTCTCTTTTTTTTCTCTCTCTGTATGTGCGTATTTTACTAGAAAATGCATACATAAGTAATTTTAGGGACCTTAGCGCTTGTCACGCTGTACTAACCATACAATGCTTGCACGAAAAGGTGAGCGTTTGCAACGCTTTGTTAAGACGAGACGGTGGTGACCCCTACCCGTCGCCTTGCGTTCTACGCCTGATCACCTCTGAGACAGGTGCGGACACCCGTCTCAGAGCCACGCGCTTCGTTTTCTAAGAAAACTGCCAGATGGCGCTCATGTCTCACATGTGACGTGACTTGATGTGCTCGTTCGTCTCCGCTGCACTCTCGAGGCACTCTAACGCAGCGCCTCCAGAATACCATTCACCGATTTCCTTGCGCAGAACATCAAATAAATATTTGTTCACTCTCTCCACAGGCAAGACTGTCGTCTTTCGATGACATTTGTAGATTACCATGTAGATTCGGGGTCATTTTTTTCAGCGTTAGACATTTAGAGTCGAGCTTCTCTCAGATGTGTATACATATACAGGGTGCCCCCGCTATTTTTAGCTAGAGCTTAAAAATATGTCAACAGACGCAATTATGACGCTGCCAAATGCATGTTGCTGACCGTTTCCTGGAGTTTGTCACACTATATATTGGGTTTAAAATATAAATAAATCTGTTTAATTAACTAACTTTCGAAGGAATAGGGTGCTTAAAATTTTGATGATAAAATTGTAGCTCGGTTTGTAAAGCATTTGATTAGGCAGTCTTGAACTTTATATCTGTTAATTATTAGTGTTTTTATGCTAAGTACAAATGCCCGAGTAATACAAAAAATTGGCCTGAATCTACATGTTACACTGTAAATGTCGTCGAAAGACGATATTCTTGCATCTGGAGAGAGTGAACGAAACGTTTATTTGATGTTCAGCGCAAGAAAATCGGTGAATGGTATTCTGCAGGCGCTGCTTTAGAGTGCCTCGAGTACGTGGCGGAGGCGAACAAGCGCATCTAAGCACGTTAGACACAAGCGCCATCTGGAAATTATCTTCGAAAACGAAGGCGGGCGTGCAGCCCGCGGAGAAAGATGCGCGCCAGTCTCGGAGGTGATAAGGTGTAGAACGCAAAGCGATGGGCAGGTGCCACCACCGTGACATCGTAGCAAAGCGTTGGAAACACCTTTCTGAGCATCGCGTTGCACTGTCAGTGCAGAGCGAATAAACGCTACATTCCTTAGAGTTACTTGTGTGTGCCTCTTCTAGTATAAAGGTGGACATAGAAAACATCAAAGTGTTGTTGTGGTGCCTCAGATAGGCGCAATAATTGTTTTTTAATTGACAATCGCACAACTATGACGCTAAACCTTGAGCAATATTGGTGGGCGCTACGGGTGGGGTAGGCCAATTGGTGCCGTTGGAGGTATCGTTAGGGCGGACAAACAAACAAATGTACAGACAGACAAACAGACCAAAATTTTTCGTTGAAGGTCTCCAAGAAAGACTATCGTATTTAAAAATACCACGTGACAGCCACATTGATGCGCCTACGCGCGCCGTAATTCAGGTGCTCCCTAACGTTCCGCGTACGAACGATACGCTACCCTCGCACTGGTTCATGATAGCAATAAGCAGTCACAGCGGTTATTGCTTGTGTAGCCAATAAAAAGGTATTCATCGCAAAGCCACCACACCACCACCATCGTTGCGGCCCTGTCGAGACAGCACAATCGGGCAAACGTTATGGTCGTTCGTACACGGAACGTTAAGGAGCGCTGGAATTATTTTACGCACTGGTACGCGAGCGGGTTTGTCACATGGTATTTTTTAGGGGCGAAGCTTCTTATAGCGGCACCCGTTCGTCCCCCGTAGTATGTAACAAGTATAACATTTTGACCTCCAAGGTGGTGCCGGTGAGAGACTTCTTCTGTGCATTGTTGAACAATAAAAAATTGTGCTCAATGTACATGTCAACGGCTGCTAATGGGGAATGAGAGACAGGAGCATTCGGCTTTTAGTTAACGCGCAGGCTGCGATCACCATTAGCAGCCATTGGCATGTACATTGAGCACTATCTGACAAGAAAGGGTTGCTACGTTATACTCGCTGGGTGTAACCTCCTTAGCTTTAGAAAGGTTTAGCGAGCGTTGAGCCGCAGTGCCATGAATACAATGAACTTGTATATACCTTGAATGAACTCGAGGTGGTTAAAATAGGGAAGTAGATACGAAGCGCAAGCCGTAAGAAAGTAGAAGCCGAATTCTCCGCCTCTCATTTTTCATTAGCAGCCATTGGCATGTATAATGAGCACTACCTGACTGAAAAAGTTTGCTACGTCATACTCGCTGGGCGTAACCTCCTTGTTTTTCGAAATGTTTAGCGAGCGTTCGGCCGCAGTGCCATGAATACAGTGAACTAGTATGTACCATGAACTCGAGGTGGTTAAAGGTGGGAAGTGGACCCGAAGCGCAAGCCGTAAGAAAGTGTGCGTGTGCCACCTCTCACTTAGTCCTTGGAATGTCCACTGGATGGCGGTGCTTCTATATGGGGAATATAAGATGAAAATATGCGAGATGGTGGTACTTGGAGTGTTGAATAGATGGACAAACGGACACACAGACAGATGCATGGATGGACGCATGAACGGACGCATTGGCGGCTACATGGACGAACGCAGGGACGGACGCACGAACAGACGCACGCACGGACGGGCTGATGGATGCATGGACGGTCACACTGACGGACGCATGGACGGACGGAAGCAAGAACGAATGGACGGACGAATTCTTCGCCCCACTCTCCATCATTCACTCCGTGGATATGCTGCCATTTTTTGTATTGTGCGGGCATTTGTAGTTAGCTGAAAAAACACTAATGATTAACAAATATAAACAGTTCTAAAGTGTCTAATCAGACGTTTTGCAACCCGATTTACAACTTTCTCATTGAAACATTTTATCCATCTTCCTTCCTTCGAAAGCTAGTTAATTAAACAGATCTTATTAAACAACATTTTAGAGCACAAAAAATAGCCTGACAAACTCCAGGCAATGGTCAGCAACATGCATTTGGTCGCGTCGTAATTGCGTGCCTCGGCATGTTTTTAAACTCTCGCTAAATATAGCTGGGGCGCCCTGTATATACATGTATAGACGTAGACACATTCCGAAAAAGCACCCGTAATTGCTATAGTGACAGTCAGTAAATTACAAATTTTGATTGCATTTGCATGACATCTCGTTTATGCAGTACGCGTTTTATAATGGCCTGAATATTTTTCTTTTTCATGTGGTAGCGAAGTATTCGACCCATTTTGGTGCGAGCAATTAAATACGGATACCGGATGTGCCATTTGAGCTGCTAAAATAAAGTAGCATATTTTTTCATCGTTGCCTATACATAGGCTATTTTGGTGCATTTAGAGTGAACCTATGTTTAGTTCATGCCATATAAATAACGCCTCAGTACTTAAAATTAGAACAAAAGTATCAATAAGAAAGCTGTAGGCCCTATCGTGGTGAATTCCCAATCCAGATTTATGTTCCTACAGATGTGTTACATCATTTTTTTCTTCAAACTTCATAGAACGTGTGAAATATGAAAAAAACGTTTCGCGCAGCTGTAGTTTCGCGACACTTCGAGCAAAAAAGCTAATCTCCGAAATAAAACTATTTCTTTTGTTCGCTTTACGACGTTGCATGTAAATTGGTTTTCTTGTTGATCTCGCTTTCACCCCCTTTTTTATAGGTGTCTACATAAATCACTTCCTTTTTTTTTCGTTACGCTTTTGCATTTTGATAACTTGCACATGCAGTGCAAGTAATTTGTTTGATGTAACTTAGTGAGAGATCGCCAACGCCAGAGAAATAACCTGGTGCTTTAGTAGAACAACTTCAGAGATCGACAACGGTGAATTGTTTAAAAAAAAAGAGACATTCACTGAATCAATGCTGCACGGCAATAGCTTCGCATTTGCTTCCTACATAGTTCTTAAAGTTAATGGATGTAACATCTGGTTACGAGTATTGGCTATTCAACAACAAAATTGTTTCTAGACGCGGCAGTCGTTTGCGGACCAGACTTAGCCGGGCCCGCCTGTTATCAGCATCTGCCGATGAGAACCTCAGTGCTACCATCTCTGGGCAAGTTTTCAAACTTCAGCTCTCCACGGGTCAACGAGACTTGCTATGTGGATTTGTTGGTGATGCATTTCAAACAACGTTTTGTAGCGCTTTTGATAAATGTTTTTGTAGCTGTTTCCGTATTATGACTCGCGCTACAAATCGTTCTTTTTTCTGTGCGCTCAAACTAGTGAAACTGCCTCGACGCATCTTATGCTGTAGATCTTTGAGCCGATGAATATTGGGAATGATGTACAACAGGTAGCGCAAGCTGCGCTGGCACTCTTTTTTGTTGTTTGGTTGCATGTAAATTTATTTCGGTTTCTTCTCCTTCCCACTAAAACGTGAAAACGTATTTGCGACATTCGCTTTTCCATGGGCACATTTATTATTTTTTTCTGTAAAATACATTCTAGTTCAACTCGCTTTTCTCGAAAGCTTACTTCGTTTGAGGTTTTGACAGTAGGTATCGCTTGACTTGTGTTGAGTGCAGGAACGCTGTTTATATTTACAAACTTTAAGTATCTATCGCCATGGTGGTCTAGTGGCTGAGGCGCTTGGTTTCTGCACTACGGTGTCTCTCATAATCATGTGCAGGTTATAATAATAATAATAATAATAATAATAATAATAATAATAATAATAATAATATAATAATAATAATAATAATAATAATAATAATAATAATAATAATAATAATAATAATAATAATAATAATAATAATAATAATATACTATTATTTATTTATTTATTTATTTATTTATTATTTATTGATCCACACGTCGTGCGATGAAATCCCGGCCGCGGCGGCCACAATTCGATGGAGTCGAAAGTGTTTGAAGCACGTGTGTTTTGATTTAGGGGGTGCATGTTAAAGAACACCAGATTGTCAAAATTTCCTGAGCCCTCCACTACGACGTCTGTCATAATCATATCGCGGTTCTTAGACGTTAAAGCTCAGTAATTATTAACTTTAGGTATCTCCAGTAACCAGCGTTGTTGATGTTTTAAATACCATGGCAGAGCAACTAACCCACGTAAGAGTCCATGATGTTCTTGCTTCTCTGAACCGTTGCATTGGAGTATGTGTAGCTGCAAAGAAGTCACCAAAATAGCTGGTGTTTGAGCTTTATTATTGGAAACGACAAACTATTGAACACGACATGTAACAGAAGCCCACTTTTTGACAATGAAGCCGACTCTAAACATAGGCTCCTTGAAGCTTCGTTTCTTCTCCGAATGATAGCCTTACTTGGAGCTTCATTATTAGACAGACCACTGTACCGTTTCCTGTCTCTCTCTTTCTTTCACTCTCTCTCTCTCGCTATATATATATATATATATATATATATTATTTGTTTACTTATTTATCTTTAACAACAATGAAACCATATGTAACATTACGAAAGAAAGCAGTTACAAACAAACGACATTCAAAACACCTACAAAGATTTGAGAAAACGTAGAGATGCAGCATGCCATGTGATGTTAGCGAATTTTGTTTCACAACGTTTTTTTTTTTTGGCTATCGGTATAGTTTTCGGTGTTTTGGGAACAGAGGCAACATTTTAGGAGCTTAGGGAGGTAGCCGGACATAACTGCGGATGGCCATTCAAATGGTCGGAGAAAAGTTGCTCTTGTGCACTCACCTAAGACGGCACGAAGACGAAATGCATGAATGGAAGAACTATATTTTTAGTCTGTAGAAACGGCACAAGGGCGCTATGGGCTACTCTACTGTTGATTTCATCGACGAAGGCGACAGCCTTATATTTTTCTCGCCTCAGCGGATGTTGTATAAGCGAGCGGGGAACCCGAGTCGTCGCCTCACGTGGCCAAGCACTGCCTTCATTTTCTTTTGTGAAGGTCACGTGCTCTCCCGTTTTGTTCTCCCCCTGAAGGAGTTCTCCACAGCAGCATCGTAGGGGCGTTACGGCACGTAACGCCACGATAGTGTTTGTGACGTCATGATTACGTCATGACGGCGGCATAAGGTCACGTCATCATTTGATGAGGATTTGTTGCTTCACGCGTCCCCGACGCCGTGGGGCGGTCACCCAATGACGGTTGAATTTCGAGTTTGATGAGGCATCTAAGGTTTGCGCCTTAACAATGGAGGTGCAGTACAGGGTCACCGTCAAATGGGACCGTATACTGCGCTTCCCCAAACTTCGGAGAACCCCCTCTTAAGATATTTGCATCTTCCCCGCTTCCTTTCTCTCTACAGAAAAAATCATAGCCTCGCACCTCATCTGGACGGCTGACTAATTAATTTTACTTGGATTTTACTAGTAGCCTTTTCTTTGTTTTCCTTTTTAGCCGCTCTTCTTTGAAAATTAGGATTGAATACTGCAAAAAAAAGCAGGATTGCAAGAGTAAGGACAGGAAGGTTAGCCAGTCACATGGCATATGATATGTACTGTCCAAACAGATTGCAGTAGTAGAAGCCGCTTTTAGGTATGCTGCCAGCGTATTGTGCCTGCTTTTTCAAGTTTTTCGTTAGCTATTTTCAAGCTCTCTGTCTGCGCGTGCACACAACTTTAACCGCATTTCAATCACGCCGTACGAGGCATTCGGCGTACAGCCTTCTTTTGTGTGCCCTTGCTTGCTTACTATATATTCTTCACATCTCGCAACATTTAGTGTGAAGTGACCCGACGTCAGTCATAAAACGAGCAATAAATGTAAAGTTGCAAACCCTTGACTGCGCGTGAGTCATCGAGTCGTATCCACTTTTGAGCTAGGGAGCCTACATGAACGGCCGTTCATGTAGGCTCCCTATTTTGCGCGCATTGAGTGCGCCTCCTTCTGTGTAGAGTATACAACAGGCAAATGTTAGTAGGCCGCAAGAACGCGCGATGGCAGCACCAACTCGAGCTCTAATGAGCCCGGAGCTTGGCCACCGGGCATTGCAGCGTCCATTCAAATCGCTGGGCGTAATTGACACTGCCAGGAATATTATTCCAGAAGAGTTGTAACTCGTAAATGTGACAGAACAACACATCCTTGTTTCCTCAACAAGCTTTCCCCCCTCTCACATTTGTCGAGTTCAGTTTCTGCTTATCCCCGAACCCCGTGCGGTTTGTGAAAGCCACTGCTTCAATATTAGGCTTATATGGAATAATTGTACCGGGACATTTGCAACAATGAAATGGTGAACTTACCTATGAGTTGAAAATGAAGTTCACCGGATGAAGCACGCGTACTAGCGGCGAGAACATTATATTTGTTTGCTGAGGGAAGTTTCGAATTGCCGAGACGAGTGTTTGCAAAATAAATTGTAATTTTCTTGCTGCTTCAATGCCACTGTAGTTTTCGGTTCAGCAAAATGCACAATTGAAAAAAAGTCGTCATAAGTGCCCTATGATCCCACCATCAGGCGTTAGGTTCCCACTCTGGTCGGTGGAGGCACCAATGTGCAAACAGTATGCGTAGGTGTGCAATGGGAGGAGGGGGTAGACATTCCCCCCTCCCCCTAATCACCTATAATGTGTGTGAGGGGAGGGGGGGACAAAGTCTACTTATACCGCTACTTATTCGGACCTGCCATTGTCTTAATATACTTGGAGGACGCTTGAGCTCCGTCTTCTAGTGTAGAACGAGATACCATAATCGCGCCTGCGGGTGACCCCTTCTCAATAGGTAGCCTCACATCAGCTCTCGGTGCAAGCCTTAACCGGACCGTAAGGAAACAAACTGGGCATGCAACATCGACCGTTCCAAGCTATCTTATAAGGGGTGCTGCAAGTACAGTTGCTAAGTGCCCACTACTCCATCATTATTTCTTTTGCGAATCAGCGGAGGGCCCACAACGCAACCGAAAGCAACATGCGAGCCTACGCAGCTGCTCACTTTGTTTATGCTTCTATAGCTGATTTTGAGTAAATATGTCTGAGCGCTTTGCAATCGATGGGCCGTTACAACAGCCACTTGCGATGCAGTTCACATGTATTGACGCTTGGCGTTATTTTTACTCGTATGTCACGCAATATTACGTGCTTTAGGATAAATCCTTCACGAACATTTTTTTTTTTCTTCTAAGCAGTTTCATGCAATAGCGTCACTCTGTAATACAATACCTGCTAGCCACGTTAACAGCCAGGTTACCATTCTCCCTCGAACTGAAAATATTTTATTTTTGGTTTATTTGCGTACTTTTTGATTTTGTCGGTCACGAACCAGAAGATGAATTTTCGCTCACTAGCAGTGACCCTGTCTTCGAAGCCGACACTGCAATTTCATGAAACGGGCTTTTTAACGCTGTCGCGTTAAAACCAGGTTTCCAAGTTTTCGTCCTATACAATCATAAACACACTACATGCCTATGCCTATGCTCAAAGGCAATTGAGGAAACAGTCAAACACGGGGTTTCATTTTTATTGCTTCTTTTTAACGAGCGAAATTCGCTCAAATGCGTGTTGCAAAGCTCATTTTTCTTCTTCAGACTAAACTTCCTCTGAAGCGTTATATACAACGATTCTACACCAGTGGTCACCCTTATTACGCAGGGCTGTCTTTTAATGAACCATAGAAATATTAAACACATTATCGTATGCATGCACTAGCGTGATAGCACCACGCCAACAGGAACTTTGGTCACACTTCATTTTTTATTACACACATGTAGATCATCCTTAGACGACACTTTTACGTTCTAGTTACATGCCATTGACACAGAGCAAAAGGGATCACAACCCTTCAACATCAGACATTTTCAATTTCATAGGCTTAATAACGTCTGAGACGCTCTATAGTTTTTCAGACTTTAACGGTGTTGCATACCTTATAATGTTCTTAACCTTCAACTTGTGTACTCACCGTAGAAAAGCGAGCGTAGACATCGAAGCAACAAATGATTGTAGCTAACCAATGAGAGAATTGATGTCTGCCCGAATAAACGTTTTCTTTGCATTGCATTAGGGTTAAATGGCGCGTCACAGGTGAAGCGCAGTTTGAATTCAGCACAGATCCTGACTCGACTTAATCATCTTCACACTTGCTGAGGAAGATCGAATAGCCGTCAATGCTGTCACATAGCCGATGGTTTTCGAAGCATGTTGAGCTTGAGAGTGGGTTCCCTAGTGGATGCATAAACAAGAATTTTCTCGAATTTTTCTCCTAAACTATACAGCCACGCGTAACTTATGCATACCAAAAACAAGTCATTGTTTGAAGTTCATCGAGAGACGCGCGCTCGCAATGGGGAAATGGTTGCCGTCTTCCTCAAGCTGTGCTCGAAATAGTCCTGCGGCAACATGGCACAGTGCCTACGAAAGGCTGGCACAGCAGTTTTGCCGGAGCTGTATTGCCTAAAATTATACGCTGCCATCAGTCCATCCGAGGCAGCATCGGGTCATTGTCGAAGACACACGTTGTCGAAGACACCTTTTCCGAAGGCACTAGTCGGTATACATAGTCCCTAATTCTCTGACCATTGTTGCGAAACAGTCGAAGAGGTTCACTCTCACTTCATGCCTGGTAAGTTTTCGGCAATGTGTGGAGAAGCAACACAGTCTTGCTGAACATGTTGAAGTGGGCACAGAATGTTGTAGGCAGCACATAGGTAAGGAAAAAAGGCATCATGAGTGGAGTTTTAAATAGAGAGGCACTCCATGTCTTCCACTGAGAAACACGGCAATTTCAAAGGAGACCGTTGGCTTCAGTGACCGGGTCACGCATGATGCGTTATACACGAGCGTTCTTCTCACAATCTTCGCCAACTATCTGTCGTTGAATCAATCTGGAATTCTGTTTCTGAAGTCAAAGTTGAATTGCTTCTTGAGGTATCAGTTCATCACGCTAGGAGTGTTTGGCAGGCCTTCGATGTCGCATTCGAATCGAAGTGACACCAGTTCTTACCACTTGACACCTGCATGAAAGAAAAATAAGCAAATAAGTACTGAGATACTACCATTACCAAGCCTTTGCTTTCAGTGTTATTAAGGCGAAAGCCTTGAATGCCTCGTAAAATGCGAAATTTGCCCGTTTTCTTCGGCGTCGCGCGTCTTCGGCGTCGACGTAGAGCGACGACGGGGACGACTGATTCAAACACTCACCCCCGTATTCAAGAACGCCCCTTCACTCAACGCACCACCTTCACTTGAGAAAGCCGATAGGAGCGCCATCTCTAAACATGGCAAGTCACTGCATATCTGTGATAATTTGTTGCTATTCTCGAACAGCGCAGCGCGATTTTCAGCCGAGCAGAGGCGCAGTGCTCAACTTTGTCAAGTGAAGGGTGAAAGTCGAGTCGAGGAGCGTTTCTGAATACGGGGGTCATTCTCGCGAGTTGCAATCATGCGACGGCTTGACGATGTCACATTTCACGAAATTATTGTGCCGTCGTAATGATATCACTGTGACGTCATTGTGAGGTCACGTGACATAAGATTACATTGATGACGTCATCACAAGACACCGAAACCTGGTCAAAGGGGGCCCAATCACGGAGGCAATGCAAAACCAGATAAGGTGCCTGATACCTTGGAGGCAGTGCAAACCACGTTACCTGCAGAAGACTTTCGAAGGGTGGCGGGGAGGCATGAATACATCGACTGAGAGGGAAAAAGAAGGATGTATTTCACAGCCACGTCGTTTCGAGTGAATGCATATGTGACCCTTCGTACCCTTGCTTTACTCTAGGAGAGAGGGAGCTCACTTGTTTGTTTGTTACTGTATTCCGCTATGTTCAGCCATTATGACCAATCATCATTCATGGGAAGGATTTGTTATATGAAAACATTAGGTAAGGCGAGGCTCGGAAGGATAATTACAATGTAACAAAGGGCGTCCTCAAAAAAAAAAAACGGAAACAACAATCTGTTACAGTTTGCAGTTCGGCTTTGCATTATAAGAGGCAGCCTAAAATTTAGTATAGACATCTACCGTTTGCTTACGTGCTCCATCATAGTAACCCCCGTTTATTTCATATAGCCGTCTTTCTTTTTTAAAGTACATTCTCGAGCGTACATTTGTATTTGCGAACTTACACGGAGCGCCCTTTAAAGTTTACTTCTTTTTTCTTGAAAATGTAGTGAAATTGTCCTACTGGACCATTTCTACCTCAATTACAAGCCGGGTGGCGAAGTGATTTCGCCAATTGAAGACTCCTCGTTTTCTTTTTTCTACGCATACATTTATTCGTTGCTGCTAACTTTAACACCAATGCCGTACAAACATAATGCGCTATTATATCCGATCTGAGCAGGGCGCCTTTTCTGTGCAAATTTCAGCTATTTATACAACAGATATGATCGCTTACCTATCTCTGCTCCACTTCCGTGAGTGGCGATTCTCTGTAAGGCACTCAATCTTGGTTAGCGTCGTTAAAGCCCACGTTTTGTGATTAAACAGTTCTTTTTTTTTTGCTTCGTTCATGCCGCAGTGAAAGAAGGAGGCGGCACACAGATATCTGAAAATATAAGAGAGAGAAATACAAACTCGTTTTGCGTATCCCTGGATCGCGATTCAACGCAAAGTATTGTAGGCGGAGGCATATAGGTTAATCATCATTCTCAAGGTCTTTGCGTCTGGAGGTGGGGATAGGTGTGACGTTGCCCATGAAGTTTAAATGAGTATCGGGGTAGGCTTATACCATTGTGTTCGCCATTTTCAAAGTGGTGCTCATGAAGTCTATTGCTGCACTGGGTAGTGCGGACAGAAGTCATTGTCATCATGAACCGGTACGCGCTCGCTTCGTTCTCTTGAACTTATGCTTTGCGCACCCAACGCAAGCTTTGGTTTGTCCAGCGGAATACAAAAACTATGATGTGCGAGATTGTTACATCACTAAAAATCAGGTAACATTACGTAACAACTAAATATCTGCAAAGTGTCCTTGCGTGACGTAGCAGGTAGTCACGTGACATGCGTAGCCAAGTCTGATCGTACTTATTAATAAAAGCAAAGAGTTAGCATCTCTAGTAAAAGTGGGGCATTAGCAAACGTTGGCTAGCTTGAACACTAGCTTACCTGATGGTTCACCCCTTGCGCCACCAGCTGCGCACTTTATCTGATGAAAAGCTCGAAGCTTACTTACACGATGTTCACTCCAGCAGTATGCCGCATGACTATAGTAAGCGGAGCCTATAACTGAGGCTGCTGAGGTATGCGACTCGAGCGTATACAAGCCTGGGCTTCATTTTTAATACTGATCTTATTGGTGAGCTAGAAGGGTTGGTGGGTGGGAATGTGCAGCGTGTTGAGCGCGCGCCTGCTTCCTGTAACTGATGTCTTTGTGATACGCGCGGTCGCTTAGCGGCCTCTGCCTGCATGTCGCCGCTTTCTCACTTACAGTGATCCTCCCGGTATGCAAGGCTAGCTGCTCTCAGTTTCGGTGCTCTCCATGCGTTCTTCAAGGCTTGCTGTGGCACGTGATAAACCTGCCGAGTTCAAGGTATGAGGTTTAGTACGTGCGATTGCATACCAGTTGAAGGAAATTTCTCCCTTTTTAGAAAAAAGGTTTGACAAACAAGCCCCGATTTTAGAAGAAATGCTCATATTTGACCCATTTAGTTCTCAAATAACGGCGCTCATCTGATTCCAGATAGTCTTGAGAGACATCGACACCATAATGTTTCACAAAGTAGTGCGGGACTCCTTATTCACGATGACATTATTTTGATATCTTTTCTTAACGAAAGCCTCTGCGTTAATTCTGACAACCTTTTTTTTCGGTGGGGGGGGGGGGGAGAAGGCTAGAGGCATGGGGCATTTCCTGAGACTGGAGAGCCATTCGTTCCTTTTCACCGTGAATATCTTGTGGACAAAGCAACAATAACCCTTGCGTAAATATAACGCTTGGACCAGAATGCCTCAGTATCTGAGGCGTAGAGGCATAATAATAGTGGTTTCCTTGATTACGTAGAGAAGTTCTAAATGGTAGGTCTGAGCAGCGCCTTAATCCTATAGAAGCTTACAATAAGAATTGTTAGCGTCAACTGATTTCTTAATTACCTTGCCTCGGTGACATGCAACTTGCCAGTCTTTCAGCAGAGGCGAGGAGGTCATCGCGGTCTTCAAGCTGTAAAACAAGTCATAAAGTTACAGTACGGTACGAAATAAATGAGCACTCCTCAAGGACAACACCGCTCCTTACTGTCATTATAATAGCTAATTTACAGTGGTCTACCGCCGCGGAAGGGTTAGCCCAGTTTCTTCCAAAATTGAAAAAGATTGGTGCGGAAAGGCCTGGCGATGACATTTTTCTTGAGTTTTTTTTTTAAGTACATTGACGCGAGAACCACTTCTGCCAAATGATACTTATCAATTCATCGATATTTACGATGGAGAACATACGAACATATGAAGGCAGAGCTAGAAATGAATCGCAACACCATAAAACTTTAGATATTCGTGTGAAGCATGCCCACAGTTACATTATCACTCAGATGCCCAGAAGTTTGTCACACGAAGTAATTTCGTTGCACTAAGGCGCAATTTAATAATCTAGACTTATAGTAAAGTAACAAGGCATAGCCAGACTGTTACCCTAGAATTTTCTGATGAATGAGTAACTAACGGTGAAGACAGAAAATTAAGGCTGCCACGTCCACTTGGCGGTGAAATTACAGAGGTCCAGGTAACATAAAAATCGAAACATCAAAACTAAGAATAACGCGCATGCCTGAAGATGCACATGAAGACTATAATAGGGTCACCAAAGCGTCGGTGCAACCTCAGCTCCACTTCATAGAGCGAGATAAGATTTCTCTAGCCTGCGACAAATTGAGGTATATGTGCAGCCTGCAGCTTAGTACAACATAATTATCATACAACTCACTCTATGTAGTAGGTTTTTGTACTCGTTATTCACATTGTATATATGTAGCTTACATGCATTCATAACCATGTAGTGCCTCCTGTCGTTTTAAAAATAAGGTTTCATGAAAGTGTAGATCACGCATTCACTAAAAGCAGTCACTTTCAACGTAACCGTGCGGCTGCCTAGAGAAAGCTTCCCACGCCACTTCAGTAACAACTTCACAAAACCATTCATGCTGCGCAAACCACAGCTCCGAACTTTTAACGCGACAGCGTTAAGGCGCTCGTTTCGCAGAAATTACGGATGGCGTGCGTTGGTTGTGAGCGAAAAATCATAATCTTTGCGTGACCAAATTACCGAGAAAGATGCCAATAAAATAAATTACGAATATTTTTTGAGGGGGAATTAAAAAAAACCGACATACAAGTAGTGTGAAAGTGTTATGAACTTACAACTGACACACGAACATAACGAACAAACGTGGAACCCAGAATATCCGAAGCAATGCGAAAACCATCAACAATCGCGAGATAGGAGACGTCGCATTTGGTTCAATCACGTCTGTTATGACGGCGGGCACAGTATTCTTGCAGAACTTGAGTACCAAACGAGACGGAAGTTCCGAAAAACAAAAGGGCTTGAAGCGATCAGAAGTTTTTCGAGAAAAACCTCGCTGGAAACAGTGTTTCGGCAATTCTACTTGTCTTCGTTAGGGCAACAGCGATGCCTCGACGAAGAAGAGTCCCCTTGTGAAAATGTTAGCTGCTTCGACATTCTCTGTAACAATTTTCAAAAGTATTTAGTCTATCACGTGTACTTGAGTGATGCTATCAGAAGTTTTTTTTTTTCAAAATGCCGCTACAAGAATTTTATGAATACGCACGATAACCTTAAAATCACGCTTAGCTTTACATATGAGTAAACCCAGTTCTCTGCGATGCAGTGCCAGTGCAGTGCCAGGCTCCTGTCAGGAAAATTCGTTCATTGAAAGGCTTGAATTCGAGTTGGCTCGGCTACATAGTTTTACTTTCTTTTACTTTCGTGTGTAGTTGAAATGATGTCAAGTCATTTGTGGGGCAAGCGGGTGTTCTACCTCACAGCCACGCCTCTGCTTGTGAATACTGTGAAAACAACCTCCTCCGCTTTGAAATGTACTGAAATGAACTTTCATCCTTTACGAACACATGCGTGGTACAACCATACATTGCCGTAGGGCGTCTGAATATGGGGTTATCATAATAACTTCATAGTCAAGCCAGTCAAGCCAGTCACCCACTACTAAGGGCACACATGCTATTGCAACTTGAAGGCCACATAGTGTGTGCATAGCAAATTCGAAAAGAGTTCATACACCACGTTTTTGAAGTACGTACTCGGGCCAGAACATCGCTGTCGCGTTCAACTCCTAAGGGTGATGCTTAAGGGTCCCCCTATTTCCAGATGACTGTAAAAGACGCTATAGAGGACAGCTCCGGGATTTTCAACCACCTGAAGTTCGTTAGCACCTCAATTAACAGGAACATGTGTCTGTAAGATTCTGTTTTCATCTAAGTAGGCTTAGGCGCTAGTAGGGTGGAAAGGGGCGCAAAATTATCGCAGTTTCCCTTTTCCTATTAGGTCATTTTATGATAAGGGCAGACTTCGCGACCCCCTCACGGGTGATTAGGGGGTGCCCCCTCTGCCGTCCCCCCACTTCCACCATGCCTCGCTTATGGAAACGGGGTCGTCGCGGAAAAGATTCTACCTTTGGGTCAGCAGTCAGGCACGAGAACCACTAGATCCCCGTGGCGGATCTCAAAAAGTCGGCGTACCTTTTGCAGTGTGTTAGTCGGCGCGAAAGGCACGGCGTACATGTGGTCGGGCTTCCTCCCGCTTGTCGCGGCCGCCTCCACTTTGTAATCTTCGTGGATGGTTTGCCAGGCTGTGCGCCCACGTTTTGCAGCGTCCTCCATCGCCATCCGCTGGAACGTTGCCCGAAGCCGCTCGAGAACTCAGTGACGACGGCCAGTAGACCTTCTCTGCAGGAGGTATCTTGGCTGGCACTTCTAGTCCGGCTTTTTCCCACACTGTCATGGGTACGGTGTCTATAGATTTCATAGTGGTTGTTGAAGCCTGGCCAGCCTCTCCCGGGCGCCACGCTGAAAGTTTGCGAAAGGCGCTGTAAGTTGAATCATTAGGCCCTGGGCCATGCATCAAGTAAAAAATGACGTGATTTGTGACTATTTCACACCACACGTCGCCAGGAGATGTCATAAAGCATGCTATGAAAGGTCCCGCGGGCTTTGTTCAACATGTGTGGACAGTTGATCGCAAGCTCGGTATGAGGATTTAGCATATTGTTTCCTATTTTTACAGTAAAGTTTAACCTACTTTAAGAAACGCCGTTAAATGGGCCTTACAACGCACTTCAAGACAATATTTTAATAACTTCATTAGCTTATTCCCTGACGAACCAAGTGACGCAAAAACATTTTAGAACCAGCAGCGTTTTTCGACCATGCTGCAAAGTGTTGCGGAGCCCCGTTAGAAGAAGTCTACCATTCACCTGCGTAATTCTAGGCAATTTTTGTTATTGACAGCGCACACTGTTGCTTATTGTTATTGATTTTACGAGGCAGTGCCAATGATTAGCCGGTCCCATTAAAAAAACCTACCATAGATAAATAGGTATTTTCAACTCTATGAAATATATAAAGCCCCTGAAGACCTAAAGATGCTGTGGTTTTCTTGTGTGTCTATACAAGCGTGTATGAGCTTGAGCGCATTTTCACACACACACACACACACACACACACACACACACGCGCGCGCACACGCACACGCACACGCACACACGCACACACACACACACACGCACGCACGCACGCACGCGCGCGCGCGATTTGTTATAATTATTTTTGCTAGCTTAATTCGACATATAACTGGCATTGGTAAAAATTTTTATCTCTGTTATTAATAGCAGGCGACACTCTGTTGTGTAAGTGTATAAACTTACACAGGCGACGTCGCTGAAGTGCTGCAAGTCTCCTTCGGGATACCGTGCAGCCCACAACCACAGTTACGAGGAGCGTGACTACTAGAAAACACACTACAGGCACGATAACGTGGATTCTACGTCGTTGGGACTCGATCACTTGTATCCAGTGCGGTGGTGGCACCGTGCCTGCATAAATGAAGACAAACGCTGTGTAAGAGTTCAGTGCTTATCTATAAAGACAACCACACGCTCGAATGACTGTATAGCCCCGCCACGGTAGTCTAGTGGCTAAGGTACTCGGCTGCTGACCCGCTGGTCGCGGGATCGAACCGAGGCTGCGGCGGCTGCATTTCCGATGGCGGCGGAAACGTTGTAGGCCCGTGGGCTCAGATTTGGGTGCACGTTAAAAAACCCCAGGTGGTCGAAATTTCCGCAGCCCTCCACTACGGCGTCTCTCGTGATCGTGTGGTTTTAGGACGTAAAGCCCCACATATAAATCAATCAATCGAATGATTGTGTATGGCTGGGCGGCCACCAGTGATGCTAAAGCAAATATATAGGCAAACGGGCTCCCTACTGAATATGTGTTGCGATCTGCGACTGCTTTTCGGCTACTGTGTTTTGTTAACGAAGCTCAGACGAAACATCTGTCACTTTAATTGTTGAGGTTATATCAACGTTCAAGAAAAGCCCTCCTACCCTTCCTGATATTTGTATAGGGCCACCTGATAGCCACCATATGTTCACGTTTTACTACAGGTCCGTTAAAGCCATTTAGATGTTATCAGCATATTTGCAGCATGGCATTTGCACTTTTCAGCGCACTCTAAGAAAAAAGACCGCGTGATAGTGTTTTATAGGGGGACAACTTATTTAATGGTACTGTTCATTATTTTCGAATATTTTTATAACTAAATAGCTTAGTACAATTGCGAAAAAATGACTTTTTTAATGCAATTGTCTTCACGAGTGGTTTACAAATCCAAAACTCATGTTTTCAGGCGCGTGATCATGATCATACGCCGACACATCAGTGGTTGTGACGAAAGGAAGGGGAACGGAGCGTGGTGGATAGACATGAGGGAAAGGAATGGGCTACGTTGCAACCCGATTGTGGCTCAGCGTTGTTGTGAAAGAAACTGTGCTAGAGAAGACTGGAAAAGTAGACAGGAAGGTCCAGGAGAGGGAGAGAAGCTGCCATGGTCTCGGACGTGGTGAGGTGAATGAAGTGGCCCCTACGATCCGCTGCTTAGTCCTGCTGCGCACTAGCTAGTGCAGGACCACCTTGAAGACATGGCTGCAGAGCCAATTGGGGGAAGCGGCAATGCAACTTCGTGGCCCGCAAAAGACCAAGCAGCCAGGTGTGGCAGCCATTGCCTGCTCAGTGTGGCAGTACCTCGAGAAAAAGTATTATTTTGAACATAGAAGGCTGGGTTTCTAATTTTGTACAAAATAGTAACATCTTACACTGACAGCTTATGAAAAGGGCATCGAGTCCGTGTTCGTCCGAGTAATATATAGAACGTGCCCAGATAACGTGTGCTTGACTTGAGGCCACCTCACGTCGACAATAGAAAGCTAATAAAAGCAAGTGAAGTAATATTCGTTTGCTTTCTTTCGAGTGGAAAAAAAACGAAATGTGCCTTATAATAATCGGGCAAAACAGCTTTTTTTTCCTTGTAAGCAGATGACGATACCGGTAAGATCAGAGCCATTCAAGCATTTCACTGATCCTCCGCATGGTTGAGACAACAAGGTAGCCTGTATCTAAACTGTCTGTGATGTTTTCCTTACGAAGCTGACTATTTTTCCGGTCACGTGAGATTAAGAATGGGACTCAAGATGGTGACTGTTCAGATAAGATTTCTGTTTAGTCGTCTTCAGTGAGTGTTGGAACACATATTATGTTGCTAAGTGCAATACAGAAACGGCCATACCCCCTGAGACAGTAAGTGTGGCGAAGACATATTCGGCCTCCGTGGCGCCAGCTTCATTTTCCGCCGTGACGAGCATCTGGTACCAAGTCGCCGGCGTTAAATCATCAATCGTCACGTAGGTGTAGTGCGCCAAACTGAGCTCGGAGGCAGGCCTCGTTGCGGCCGGTGTCCAGTCATCGGGTGAGGATTGCCTCTTGTAGAGAATAGTGAAGGATGATATTGGACAGCCTCCGCTTCTCCACGTTCCCAACCGAAGGGTCACCCAGGTTACGTTGGCGGTGACAAATTCCCGCATGTCGGGTGCCACAGGAACTGTGAACAAGTCAATGTTGAGGTGGCGTCAGTAGTGCGTGGTGAGCAAATTTTATTGTTTGTGAGCATCAAAGTACACTGATAGTAAATCCGCTTGGCGTCTTAAGGATAACAGCCTGAAGAAAAAATACAGTTGTTTAATAGCAAAAGCTCAGTTCCAAATGGTTCCGGCTGCACTTGAAGTGTATGGAAGTGTACACCCTGTAGGAGTGCAAGGTACAAATGATTGACAATGAAAAAAAGTCC
>WOVY01006200.1:0-12992 GCA_013436015.1 Rhipicephalus annulatus | reverse complement strand
TCGCGGTGAGAGCTCGCGAAACCGAAGAAAGACGCCAGCATCGGGAGCGATTTGCACACCAGCCCCTGCATTGATCCGGAGGTGGCGGCAGTGGTGAGGGTTTCACGCATCCGTCCTCGGTGACAAGCGGATTCCGAAGTGATATTGTAGCGATGCTGGGGCAGACAGGCTGAAAAAACATGCGTCTTTATTAGGGCGAACTTGTGCCCACGATTCTAATGACTATAGTCATCGAAGTCCGAGTAGGCCGAGTTTGCTTGCTTGCTTGGTCCCTTTCTTTTGTAGCTCTCACCTACTAAGGGGGATCGGCCAAGAAGCCGGTGGTTAATGCAAGTCAGTACCTTTAGGTTTTCCAGGCTAGGGGAATAGGAATTACTTTGTTTGACTGTGAAATAATTTGTCAAAATGTTAAAAAATGGGTGAAGAAGAGAATAATAAAATTTAGTGAATATGTGAGTTGTAATTGTTATATGAAATTCTTCCGAAGGTTAAATCATGACAGTGTAACAGCTAAGTAATAAATGGTACATTGGCTAGTAAATCAAGAGCTGATCAATGGCTCAGCAAGGTAATCTTCTTGTGTTACATAGGAATTCGCAGGGAGCCCCACAGATGTTCCTGTCACTGTTTCCTAATGAAGCGGCCCCAAAAGACTAAATATCAGAAGTAGTAAGTGATATTCCTAGTTTTTTAAATAAAATTTCGAAGCAATTTTTTTATTTTTGAAACGGTGACATGTGAGAAGAAAATGGTCGATATGTTCAGGTTCGTTACAGCTTGAGCACAGATGAGATGGCACCAGACCAGACCTGTTAAAGTAGAAGAAATTAAGAGGTGGTACACTGCAACGTAATTCGTTACATAGACTTCCAATTTACGCGTGGGACACCATTTATTATTCCATGCGAAGTGCAGGTGCGAGAAATTTGGATTCGGTATCGTAATTTTTTATGAGCCCTCAAGAAGGGAAACTTTTCTGAACCTCGCTGCTGTTACATAAGCTGTAAGAAGCATGATTGCTTTGTTTTGTTTTGTTTTGTTTCCCTGGGATGTTGGCTCATACCCACTCAGGGGGATTGGCCAAGAAAGTGTAGTGCAGTTTTTCTGTGATCATTTTAACTATGTGTAATGAATTGGTATTATAATAAGACTAATGTAAAAATAAAAACAACATAAAAGAGCAAACGAAAAAAAAAGCAAGTTGAGCAATTTTGAGATTTGAGGTGTTATGATTACCACTCAGCTGCGTTTACTTCACTCAGCCCTGGGGAGTAATAAATAATTGCACCGATCCACTGTCTTCCTCTTCCTCGTTGTTGGAGCGCACGAACGCGTGGCGCATGCCAGCCGGGTCTTGCCTGGGGCTCGTATCACGATGATTGCGGCGGGGTACTTGAACGTGGCCAGCCTGTCGCGGCAATACAATCACTTATGTGATCTTTGTAATAATTTGATTCATATGTAATCAATAAATGTTCTGTGTATATGAGTGTGTGTTTATAGCAAGAGAGAAAAAAAGATGCACGACAAATATAAGTGTAATATAAGCTGTACTCTAAGTGTTATATGAGTTTAAATATAAGCTGTACTTCCACATGTTAACTCCTAAAAATTCCACCAGATTCTGACATTTTCCTTTGAACTATAGGAGCCCTTCTTCAATTTCCGTCAACTTTGTGAAAAATATTGCAAAGCACAACACATGCCAAAAAAGTACGCTTCGCAATGTTCATTTCTGTAAGTGATATCTTGCGCCCTTACAAGTTCCATTGAAGTGCTTACCCTTCGAGAGGTGTCAGCTCTTACGTACGTAAACAGAAAATAAAAGAGCGACGTGCTTATGACGATGCTGCTCACACAAGGTCAGCTAACCTCAGATTTTCTAACATTCTATTTCCAATCCACCACAACATAGCATGGCGTGTAGGTGTAATTTTCAGGAAATACGCCTCACATTTCCGTGTGCTGAGTTCACAAACGCACATGGGGATCCGCTTCTCGGCGCTTCCCTGCAGCCTTGGTTTCGCGGGCTCTCCCCTCTGGGTCCTGTCGGCGAGCACGCGCTGCACCAGCTTTCAGAGCCCTCCAGTCCACCGCCTTGTCGCTCAGACCACCGGAAAAAGAGGAAGCCCGCCAAGAGGGAGACCGCATCGCATCGAACGACCTCGAAAGATCTCCACATGCAATGCGATTCAAGCTGAGGTGCGCCTCGAGTGGTGTGTGGCTAAACTAGAACAATGCAGCTCTACCTAATCCGATTCGAGCACAACCGCACCACGAACGATCTCATCGCACACTCGGGTACGCGTCTCCTATGCAACGAGCAACATCCAGTTCGCAATCAAAGTAACAGTGTACACCCAGCGCCATCTAGTGAACACTCCGAAAACTAGAGGGGGTGGCTACGACAACGCAGGACTAGCCTATGCCCTAAGGAGCTTCACGCCTAAAAAGAATACACCAAGTGGTTGAAGTACGCATTACGAAGAGGAATGACGTCTCTGTTGCGTTCCACACTTGTTAAGTGTCCCACATGTTTTCGGGCACAAGTTGGCCCAGTTGGCAGCTCGTAGGCGCCCGTTCCTGCGTTGAGCCGCGTTGGCATTGTAAATGGCAGAGTGAACAAGAATGAACGCGGAGCGTATGCATAGGAAAATAAAAGACGGCGACATCGAGGGCAGCTTGAGGAGGGAACGACAATGGTGAGATGACAGGTTCCACGGCGCCACACAAGTGCGCGCCTTCATACAGTCGCCGATGTCAACATCGCTAATTTATGCGGCGAGAGTGCTCACCAACACCATATATATGGAAATGTAGTGCTCCATGAGCGGCATCCACGCTTTGCCTTCGCCGGTCTCCCGGTTACCGGGGCGGATGCCCCACAACTTAGCGCAAAACCAAAACACCTGAACAGCTGTGCTCAGAATTCACATTAAGCAGTATCGTAATCATTGGTGATTTTCTGAATAGTTGCAGCTTTCAAGGTGATAAAGAAATTGGCAGCATATCCACAGAGTGAATGATCGAGAGTGGGGCGAAGCATTCGTCCGTCCATGCGTCCGTCTGTGCGACCGTCCATGCGTCCATCCGCCCGTCCGTGCGTGCGTCTGTACGTGCGTTCGTCCCTGCGTTCATCCATGCATCCGCCCCTTCGTCTGTTCATGCATCCATCCATGCATCTGTCTGTGTGTCCGTTCGTCCATCTATTCAACACTCCAAGAACCACCATCTCACAACTTTTCATCATATAATCCCCATATAGATGCACCACCATCCAGCGGGTATTCCATGGACTAAACGAAAGGTGGCACACGCACACTTTCTTACGGCTTGTGCTTCGGGTCTACTTCCCACCTTTAACCACCCCGAGTTCTTGGTATATACTACTAGTTCACTGTATTCATGGCAATGCGGCCCAACGCTCGCTAAACCTTTCTGAAACTAAGGAGGTTACGCCCGCGAAGTACCCCGAACAAGGATTAGACTACGGGACGCACCGGCTGAGAGCCAAACAGTCTGACCGTTCCCACGGGAAAACCGTGGGAAAAACCTCTGGTGGCCAAGCCGTATGACAGAACCCCAACAGGTTGTCACTCGCTAGTTGAGGGCCCTCTCCTAATTAAAAAGGAATGGGGTCAATATATTTTAGGGCGGAGTTTCTATCAATGAAACGCGCATGATTGGACCCATGTAGAGGTCTCTTGTCCCCAAGGAAGAGAGCGAGGTGACACGAGGGGGATTTAAGCACAGGATTTTGCCCTGCTCGGCAGACTAGTCGCTGACCAACATGGTTTAGAAACAGATCAACAAGTATCTCTTCTAGAAGTTTTTAGTGTGGCTCTGTATCGGCTTGCCACCTAAACTTAGCCGTTCGTCTAGTTGTGACGCGATATTAACGTCTGCAACGTAGACATCGGGACTTAGCCTCGAGTTAGCTCAACCTGCCCGAGATCACCTTCAAGCACTAGCCTCCCGGAGCCACCAGCGTTGCAACACCGCCGACATCGCAGTCGTGCCAGAACCCTCTTCGACTTCTCGCATCCGATCGTCGGGGACGCAACACTGCCGGTCATCACATGTATGCCTTCACCTGTTTACAACTTCGAACTTTCGCCTCGGTCGTTCTATTGTTGTTAGTTTGTGTAGTTTGTAATAGTTCTCTCTCGTAAGCTGATTATTGTTTTATATATTTTTGTTGTATCAAGTGTTGATGTATTTTGTTAGTTGTATTGAAGTGTTGTACTCGATCCCGTGTGCTGCAATATCACTAGATTAAAGTTTGTTTTGTTTTCTCACGTCTCTGATGTATTCGCTGTATCTGCTTGCGTACGGAACGAACTAACCTGCTGTCATTCCCGTCGCCGACGTCGCGCTGGCGACGCTAGAGTGGCGGCTTGTAACAGTGACATCAATGCGTTAGCTATCGTCGACTGCAGCCTTCCTACCTCTTCTGTTATTTGTCCTTCACACTTTTCGGTACTGTTGCAAATGATAGAATCATGCCTTTCACACATATCTATGATCATTTTGCCTGTTGGGTTGGTATACCCATCTATATCTTATATGTGCGCATTCATATCTCCTAGTATAATTATCTCGCACTCTCGTAATTCCTCAATGTCCTTTGATATACACTCTACCATTGCCTGGTTTCCCTCTCTGGTCTTTGATCCCGTCAGCAAGTACACCAAGCCTAGGAGTGTCATTTGCCCTGCCACTTTCCCTTTTAGCCACAAATGTTCCTTGACTCCTTTTTGACTCTTTGCCAGTCTGTACGTTAATGAATGAATGCCCCAATACCGGCCCCCTTCCTGCTGCCTTCTGTTGTATTACAATATTCCCACGCGTAGTCTGATTGTTAGGAGATTGTTCCATGTCCCTAAGATATGTTTCTACAAAACCGTATACCATCGGCCTCTGCTGCCTTCGCTGTTCTCCTATCTCTTACTACTTCAGCCTGTTCCTGCCACCCTGCATGTTAATATACCATATGTCTCAATTGCCTAGACGCTCATGGCTACGTCTATTTCTGCCCCGGACTCTACCTATGTTAGATACTGGTGCCACTTTGGAATCGTATCTGCCCATACCACCTGTGAAAGAGTCTCTCATGTTGTTTTCCTCGTTACCATGGCTATCCTGCACCCCGGAGAGCCCGCGTGCCCCCCAAAAAAGCTACGGCGCGTCCTGCAAGTCGCCGACCCACCTCATGACATAGCCGCCCAATGAAGTGAATTCTGTCTCGCTGAAAACCACCCCACCTATGCACCTCCCTGGATATTTCCACCACCTCAAAGCCATTCTCTCGACTCATCCGCTATATCTCTCCATTTGCATTGACAACCGCTCTTTGTAGGTTGTCGTCACGCACCGGTACCTCCGGTATCGTGCATATAACTACCTGTACCTGAGGAGAGGTGGTGCGCATGTCATTGACCCCTTTCGCCAGTGTGGTTGCTAGTCCTGCCGTATCTTCATTTAAGACATCGTTTAAGCTGCCTATAACACTCGCTATGTTTCGTCTATCAGCTGTAGTTTTGAGTTTTGCGCTCGCTTGCCTCATGACTGCTTCCAGCTTGTATGCTGGAAACATCCCTACTGCAACTCTCTTGTCACCTCTTACCCTCTCTTTGATTTAAATTCGAGTCCCCGGCAATTATCACATGCGGTGACTTTTCAGCTGGAGCTTCCTGCACCTTGGGGTTACTTGCACCTGTGATGCCGGCTGCTTTGTCCCCTCTCAGCCTCACCACATCTTCGCTGAAGCTGGGCCTTGCGACAAATGAACCGGCTAAACCTGTTTTTCCAAACTTGCTTGCTCTTTCTTCTCCGCAGTTCTGGTTGCCGGTGCCCTACTGTTCTCTCCGTCGGCCGCTTCTTTGTTAACCTCGCTAGTGCTTCCTCGGGGGACTTCGGCCTTTCTCTCATTGCCCTCGTTTTTTCCTGCTCTGCCGCCAACGCACTCTCCAGCTCGGTGATTCTCAACAGCCGTTCACTCTGGGCAGCCATCGTTTTCTCCATTTTTTTTTCTCGACCTCACATTGCCTACACTTCGCGTCAGCCTCCTCTCTATTTACTTCTGCACTTGGGTTCATTTTCAAACTAACCCCGCATACTGGACACTTTACAGCCTTTTTACCTATGTCTTTATGACACCAATTATCCTTAACATTTGTCTCACTTGATAATTACAAAACACAATCCCTGCCCTACGAAAAAGAGAAAGTCTAAGCTCTACTACAAAAATTTGCGCGTTCAAAATACGTGCACCTCCCCTACGGGGTGGAAAGAGAAAAAACACAAAGAAGCAAACACACACACACGCACAAACTAAAATATACCTGGTGATTGACCGCCGGAAAAGCCGTACCATGTAATAAGTGCTACAATGATTTTAACTGCTGCCCTAATAATTAAAAAGGCAAGCTCAAAACATGCGAAACCACTTATCTGCGCAGTCGATCTGGAGCGCTCGAAGATAACGTCCATCCCTCGTGCCAGTCCGAACTCCGCATATAGAAGCACCGCAATCCAGCGGACATTCCAAGGACTGAACGAGAGGTGCCACACGCACACTTTCTTACGCCTTTCGCTTCGTGTCTACTTCCCACCTTTAACCACCTCCAGTTAACGTTATATACAAGTTCACTGTATTCACGGCACTGCGGCCCAACGCTTACTAACCTTTCTAAAACCAAGGAGGTTATGCACAGCGAGTATAACGTAGCAACCCTTTCTTATCAGATAGTGCTCAACGCACATGCCAGTGGCAGCAAATGGGGAATGAGAGACACGAGAATTCGGCTTTTAGTTAACGCGCACGATGCAAATTTTTATTGTTCAACAACGCACAGGAGAAATCTCCCACCGGCACCACATTGCAGGTCAAAGCGTAAAACATGTTACGCACTACGGCGAGGGATGAACGAGTTGCCGTTTTAAGAGCTTCGCTCCTAAAATAAATTCATGTTTTAAAGATGGTAGTTTTTCTTGGGGTACTTCCTTAGAGTAACATAAAAATGACAAAAGTGGACACTCGGGTCAAAAAATGGCTGAGCTACGCAGCTTCACCCCAGCCTTATAAGATGGCAACACATCACGCCCTGCTTCAAGAAAACACGCGTGCTAGTTATTTACTACAGTACCGTTTCTAATGCTTTAAACGTCTACGTGTTTTACTGCATGTGATCGTGGCCTGAATCCGTCTTTATCGTCTGCGATTGTACGCTGCGATATCGTCGGGCTGTGATCAAGCATGATTCGTATACGCGAGATAAGTGCACATGGCATCGACGCGACGGCAATGTTGTCACGCTCCGTGTCCATGAGCATATATGGCAATGAAGAAGTATGAGCAGCAGCAGGGAGATGCCATAATATGTGTGATAACAAGCCCGGGGTGCGTCGTGGTTGTTTCGCTTGTTTCGCCTGCCTCTCGGCTTGGCTGCTGCTAGGTACGAACGGCATCAGTAATTTGTTAAGTGTGTATTGCATTTGTGAGGGATGCCTGATGTAGCGTTACTGGCATGTACTGTTCGGCGCAGAGATCCTTTTTGTGCTCTCCACTTCGCGTACTGTTTACGTAGATTGCTTCACACGGAAGTGGAATGCTTCGCAGCACGCTTGCGAGAAAAATTCTTTCTTGGCTCAAGAAATTGAGTCACCGCTCACGTTGTTAGGTTTTCTTTGTGCCGCTACATGTATTCGAATTCACTGCATGAGCGAGATTTTGTTAAAAGAGTAGCCATGCTCAGTATCGTAACTTATGCTATTCGCAAATTGCTTGAAGCTCTAACGAGCGCAATAACAGAGAAGTGGTGAGTCTAGGAAAATGTTTGCTGGCTAAAGCTAGGTTGTAAGCATTGAGTAGACACTGCTGCCTCGTCAACGGCTTCCGTGACATCTAAAATTGCTTTGTTTTGCTGCGGCCACTGCTTGTGACTGTTATTCACGAAAAAATGATGTAAAGTGTGTAGAAGAAAATTAGTGCGAAGGTGGGAAAGCGAACGTAGCTAACTTTTTTTTTATTTTTCAATTCGTGCCGGAATCAAATGCTGAGGCAACTAACTATACTGCCGTGTTGCATTGGGCGCTATATAGTTGGTTGTGTGTGTTTATTGCAATTTATAACCATGACATGACAGCTGTATTTTCGCGACTCGCAGAGCAATTAACCTCTCTTCGTGCCTGCGATTATCAAACAATAACTAAGTGGGCATGTGCTTATCCAGAATATCACCTGAAAATAAAGGTTTTTCGCTCCTCCAACGATTCTCATATTCTAATTAAAATGTGTGCATAGCCACACATTGGCGTCGTGGGCCCGCAAGCCGTTGGATTGAATGGCGGCTGTGACGGTTGCATTTCAGATGGAGGCAAAAATGTTGTAGGCTAACGTGCTCAGATTCAGATGCACGTTAAAGAACTCCAGATGGTCGAAATTTTCGGAGCCCTCCAGTACGGCGTCTCTCATACTCATATGGTGGTTTTGGGATGTTGCACCCCACGTATCAATCAATCATTGGCATCGTGTGTTTGTCGCTCTAGCGGTGCACCTTACACGAAGCCCCTCGATGCATGCAAAGGACGCGTTAAAAAAATTATGGCCTCAGAGACGAGCACGCACTTAGAAATGGTTTCGGAGGCTGTATAAGTTTCTATTACAAAATGGGCTTCGAGACAGTCTTTTCTATGGCCTGCCATCTCTGAAGTCCCCCCCCCCCCGCACACACACACACACACGTTTGGTGCGCTGCGAACCCAAATCAGCCGCAGGCCCCGGTCTATGGAAGTGTCCTCTCTTAACATTTTATATAACTCTATGGTACTTCGACGCAAAATTTTTGGTCTGCCTGTTCGTCTGCCGAAATGATAGTCGAAACAGCCAAAATTCAACCCCTTCCACAGCGCCCACCAGTATTGCTCAAGTTCTAGCGTTCATACTTCTGCGATTGTCAATTGCAAATTACTTAATGTGTACATTTGAGGCACAATAATAGCACGACAAAATTCTTTTGTGCGTCTTTATACTGGAGAAGGCATACGTAATTCTAAGGAACATAGCGTTTACCACGCTGCGCTGACAATGCAACGCTATGCACGAAAAGACAAGTGTTTCCAACGCTTTGATAAGACGACATGATTGTGCCACCTACCCGTCGCTTTGCGTTCTACACCTTATTGCCTCCGAGACAGGTGCGCACGCCACCCTTCATTTTCCAAGATAATTGCCAGATAGCGCTCGTGTCGCATGTGCCTCGATGCGCTCGTTCGCCTCCACTGCACGGATCAAAACACTAACGCAGCGCTTTCAGAATACAGATCACCAATTTTCTCGCACAGTTCATTGAATAAACGTTTTGTTCACTCTCTCCAGATGCAAAACTATCATCTTTCAACGACATTCGCTGTAAACATGCACATACGGGGCAATTTTTTTTCTTATGCCGAACAAAACACCACCTCATCTACTACCAGTGCGATCAAACCAGTAGATATGCCAGATGTTAGCTGAGGTAAAAATTTAATCATGACTGGTAGCAGGAATTAGCCAAATTTCTGTGAAAAGCGACCACATCGGAAATACTGTCATACAGAAAAGCAGAGATCCAATCTTGCTTCGGCATAATTCTGCGTGTGCTACAGCGACTGACAGTGACACTGAGGTATTAACATGCTTTGGTCATTGATTGTGCACGCGCGCGCAACGCCGTTGCTATCTGAGAGATTCGATAACTGAGTTCTTCGAAGAGTGATAAATGTATGTCTTGAAAGCAATGCGTGACTTGTTCAGAGAGAGCTTGTACGCATTCTTTGGCGTTTCGGCAAATTCAATCAGCTTCCTTCGGGGGAGCCGATTGCAGACATTTTCATCCTAAACGTCTAATTAGCCCTAAATATGCTTGCATCTATGGCAGCCTCGTGCTCCCGCGTGGTCATTTGCAAGTGACTGACAACAAAAAAATGATAATGAGAAAAAAAAAAACGCTAAAAGACGATCACAAAAAAAATCCGGGAGCAAGGTGGCACGTGGACTCTGAGTTGACTGTTTCGATTTTTTTAAAACCAACTGAAACGTAAGAAATTGGCTGTGATTTCATTGTAAAAAAAAAAAAAACTTGGCAGATCCCACGTACAGTGGGAATCTGTGATATGCGAAGCACGAATGAGGAAAGTTGATATGTTAGATTAAAATAAGCACAACGTTACGAGGCGGAGGTAATTAGGCCGTACCTTACTTCCTTGTCATGATAACATGTTTGAACGTTGTTATTACCTTCGTCATCTATTCAAGTCACCTGATACTAAAATTAGTATATGTGGAGCTAGTGAAACGGCGACAAGCGCATCATGAATGGCCCAATACACTCCGACGTAATGTTGACACGCGTGCACACTGGGCACAGCAACGCTGCGCTAGCAACGCGAGCACTAGTTTGACGCCAGGCGCGGACCGGTGTGCGACCAGCGTTCGTCGGCGCGGCCAGGCGGCAACTGGCGCAAAATGCGACATAGTGCATTTCGCGCCGATGACGTTACCCAGACAGCACTGCGTCTGCCTCTCTTCGTAACGAAAAAAAAAATGGCAGCATATCCACGAGTGAATGATGGTGAGTGGGGCGAAGCATTCGTCCGTCCATGCGTCCGTCTGTGTGACCGTCCATGCGTCTGTTTGTGCGCCCGTCCCTGCGTTCTTTCGTGCATCCGCCCCTGCGTCCGTTCATGCGTCCATCCATACATCTGTCTGTGTGTCCGTTCGTTCATCTATTCAACACTCCAAGTCCCACCATCTCGCATCTTTTTATCATATATTCGGATGGATGGATGGATGCTATGAGCGTCCCCTTTATAACGGGGTGGTGACAAGTATGCCACCAGGCTCGACAAAAAAAAACGTTTTTCTTTTTTGATGTTGGCCTAATGCCTCTACTTCGATAAATTCTATCTTAATGGAAAAAAAGGTTAAATTTTCAGCTTAAGTTTCTCTGCCATTTACGGCACACTGTCCATATTTTATTTTTCCAATATTTATTTTTGTCCTTTCTCTCTAATTTTCTGCCACCAATACTCTAACCGTCTCTACTTATTTCAATCGCGGGTGTGTTCAGCTTTCCATTGTTGTCCCTAAAACCCAAGGCTTCCTGTAGGCTCGTGCCCAAACGTACACCTGGGGTGGATATCTCCACATTCAATCAGAACATGCTCCGCCGTTTCCTTATCTTTCCCGCAGCATGTGCATTGTTCTTCTTCTTTACTGAATCTTGCTTTATAAACTACGCGTTCTAAGGCAACCCGATCTCGCTTCAAACAGTAAAGCGCTTCCCCTTGAATTATCGTAAAATGCCTCCCTCCTTATTTCATTTTTGCCCTTTCGGTAGTTACTCAAAGCCGGTTTTTTCTCCATAGCTGCCATCCAGTAATCCTCTCCGCCTCCCTGACTTTTCCCTTAACGCTCTTTGTTGACATATGGCTTACAATACCAGTCGTATATTTACTAGTGAGTCTTCTAGTTCTTTTCTCAATGTTGTGTCCACGCTCTTCCTATACAAATAACGGAACACCTTCTCTGCCCATCTACTCTCCTTCATATTTCTTAGCCTTTCTCTTCGAACCTTATTTTGCTCTGCGCTTCCCTCGCCTCAAAACCTGCCCACCCCATATCGCCCTTTACAGCCTCCGTTTGTCGTATTTCCGTGAGCACCCAAATGCGAGGCGTCCCACAGTCCCTTTGATACCATTCCCGATTGCACCTCTGCCCTCATGCACACGACTGAGTCCCAAAAGTAAGCCCTGAACCATGTACACCCTTTCACAGAACTCGAAGCACCTCATACCTATTGTATCCCCACAACGCTCTGTGCTTCATTATTGCCGCATTCCTCTTTCCCTTTGCTGCCGCGGCTTTTTTTCCTGTACCTCCATGTATCTATCACTCTCATTTACCCATACTCCAAGGACTTGTATTCGCCTTACCTCGGTATTTCTTGCCTTGTATGGACACCGTCTGATCACAGGGATCATTGAATACCATCAATCCACACTTCGTTACACTGAATCCTAGTCCAAGAGCTTCACCTTCCCTTCCGCATATATTCGCCAGCTGCTGTATATCATCTCGACTGTCCGCAAATAAGACGATATCGTCCGCATAAAATAAACCTGGAAGCTTCTGCTCAATCATCATGCCGCCCTGTTTGTGTGACAGATTAAAACCAATGTTGCTACCTTCTAGCGCTTTTTCCATACTCACCATGTACAGCATGAATAACAGCGGGGACAAAGGACATCCCTGTCTCAGACCCTTGCTAACCTCAACGTTCTCTTTGCTACGCATTCCTTCCCACTCTATGCAAACTGTATTTTCTCGGTATATCTCCCTCAAAAGCTGTATACAGTCGTCGCCCATGCCCATTCCTTTCAATATATCCCACAAAAATTTCCTGATTAACGTTGTCGTATGCCCCAGTGATGTCTAGAAAAGCCACGTACAAGGGCCTATTCTCTATTTTAGATATTTCTATACACTGAGTGAGAACAAACAGGTTATCGTCTAACCGCCTGTCGACTCGAAATCCGTTCTGAAGTTCTCCCAAAATATCGTTTATGTTCGGCCCATGTTTCTATTTTCATTTTTACTGCTTGCATCGCCAACCTGTATAGTACCGATGTAATGGTTAGTGGTCTATACGAGCGAATCTTGTCCTTTTCTCCCTTGCCTTTATAGATTAAGTTCATTCTACTTTGTCGCCACTGTCCGGTATTTGTCCGTCCTTTAAGCTTTTTTCTACTGCTTTTAACAATGCTTCTTTAGTGTTATGTCCTAGTTCGTTAATGAGGCTAACGGGAATCCCATCTAAACCCGCGGCAGTGCGCTTTGGAATTTTTCCTTCGGCCCTTTCCTTTTTCCGTTGAAATTATCCAGTACTAGTACTAGCTCTTCCTTGTTCTGTTGCTTTCTCCGCCACACTTTTACTCACCGGGAGATCCCC
>WOVY01006199.1:17500-45249 GCA_013436015.1 Rhipicephalus annulatus | reverse complement strand
GCGAATCGACCCGGCAAATGTGACAATTACAGACTCAGTAGGGATCTTTGTCTGTTCTACAACTCGTGAGCATCTATAAACTGCAATTGCACCTGCCTCAGAGAACATTTCTAGGACCTCAGCTGGAGTCATGTTAATGTCTACGCCTCGGACAATACCTCTGACGCATGCTAGGTGAGGAGGAATGAAGGCGCTCACCGGATTGGTAGCAAACATCGAGCATTTAAGTAAGTCTTTGACACAGAGCTGGTCAGGAGAAAAGCAGACAATGCCTCCCTTGCCAAACTGCCGGACCTCTGTGATGGTGTGATAGTGAGTTGTCGCTGCTTTGAGTTCCGACTGGATCAACTTAGGGTTTTTCATCTTAATGACTCCGTCGTTGCTTGGGACTAGGGCCACAGGAACGGAAGCGACGCCATTGCGTAGGAACTGGTCCACTGGTAGCTCCTGCGGTGAAAGAGAAGCAGACCAGAGATAAGTCCCTGGTCCAGGCGAAGAAAGCGGCATCTGTCTGGATTGACTAGCCAGAAGGGTACTAGCTAATCAATGCTAAGGCTTTAGATACGCCTATCCAAGAAGAAATTCAGTAGTGGCTACTCAGATTTCAGCCAAACCCCCAGAGTAAGCAAGCGGTCAAAGGCTGTGTTCTTGTTCTTCTTCTTCTTCTTCTTCTTCTTCTTCTTTTTCTGTTCGTTGACAGCACCTTAAAACTGATGATGACGATTTTAATCCAGGCAAAATTTTAAGGAACCTTTATTCCCTAGCATGACAAAATGTCTAGTTTAAAGATGATGGAAGTTGCCATCACACAATTTTATTGCTGCGCAACGTCCCTCGGTTTTTATTTTAATAGAGTTGGTATACTGAATTAGCCTATGTGCCTCTTGTAATCATGACAAACGGATTGGTCACTTTGATTATCTAGCGACCTATTAGACGCATGATGATGATGATGATATTGATGATGATGATATTGATGATCTTTAGATTTTCTGGCACTCGCCCACAAAGGAGGACCGGCCATGAACCAGGTGGCAGAATAATCAAGTGAGTTTGTTATGAGTCAGGCATTCAGGTAGTCTCGTAGCTGGAAATAATATTAACAATAGACTAACAGGATAATTTTTCTGTTGCCATTATGTACGCACACACGGAAGAGTAAACCTCGCTGTGGCTATAGCCAAATGTGATCCCTCCGAAGAATAAAATTACTGCCACGTTTATCTTTAATTCTAGCTTCCTAATTGGTTCGACCAGGTATGTTTTCCTTTGATAAGAATATCGTTGACAGAATAAAAATAAACGATCTATTGGTTCTGATTCCTTGCAAAAAAGACATAACAGGAGATGCTGTGAGTCCAGCTTTATGTAGGTAATAATTCAAGTGCGGAATTCTGCATTCAGGAACAGTATACTAGTACAACTTCTTCAAAAACGTGGCCAGGGAGTATAATGATATTTTAGGGCCCACAGGCTTGCTTGTGCATGTGTTCTCACTTTTACCTACTATGACAGGGATCGGCCAAGAAGGTGGCGCTTATTGTAAGTGAAACATTATTTTCTATGGAGGGTGAAAGGAAAAAGGATTACATTGGTTGTAACAGAATATTGCATTTTTTGGTAATATTGATTATGTTTTCTTAATATTGAAGCCGGTTCTCTAACTTGAGCGTTGCCGTTTAGTGTGACCATATGCTATGTTTTGAAACACAGTGTGGTTGACGGATTTGATAAACCCACGGTGTTTGTACTCTCACACACCAATCGTTCATCAATGCTTCTCCCACAGCAGAAATCAGTAAGGACGACTACTTTGCTGCTCCACACGACGCCGATTACCATTCTGCTGGTGTCTGCTCTTTTTTTCTCTTTGCGGGCTTAGGATTGGAACACCCTGGCTTGGAGGGAGCGCAAAGCAGAGGGCGCGTGACAGCAAACGCAAGAAAATAAAGGTTGCGCTTGTCAGTGGCACGTGAAGCGAAAGCTCTCGTTTCTGCCAAAGCATTTTTAAGCGGACCACTCTTACCTATTTAACCTGATTTCGCTTATGTAACAGCACTCAGATATACAAATGCTTGTTTGCACAAGGAAATAGAAAAATTATCAACACCTAAGATTTTGCTGGAACAACCAGTGTTGTATATCTCGGCAGTTAGAAATCACAATCACGAAATTACGATGCAGAATTTCGCACCTGAATTACTACCTGCATAAAGCTGGACTAACAGCATCTCCGTTACGTTTCTTCTGCAAGGAATCAGAAACAATGGACCATTTATTTTTATCCTGTCAACGATATTCCTACAAAGGAAACGATATATGGTCGAATCAAATGAGAAGCTAGGTTTAAAAATAAACGTGGAAGTAGTTTTATCATTCGGAGGGATTACATTAGGTTATAGCCACAGGGAGGTTTACTGTGCCGTGTGTGCGTTCATATTGGCAACAAAAAGATTACATTGTTAGTCTGGTGTCATTATTATTTACGGCTACGAGACTAGCTGAATGCCCGACATGGACACTTGATGATCCTGCCGGCCGGTTCTTGGCCGATCCCCCTTTGTGGGCGAGTGACAGCAAAGCTGAAGGATCATCATCATCATCATCATCGTCGTCGTCGTCGTCGTCGTCATCATCATCATCATCATTCCTGCTGGCATCGATTGTTATTCATGCATCTCTTTTCACGCTCCTACCACGTGAGCCCACTAGTGGTGACCTGGGACTACGAGAATGGCTGATGCCAATGTGCCCTCAACTGAACAAGCCTCACGTCTGCACGACGTTTCGGCGGTGCAACTGCGTCTCCCATCTTTCTGGTCCTAGAAACTGCAAACTTGGTTCCACCAGGTCGAGACAGAATTCACGCTGTAACGCATAGCTACGAAAAGACCATGCTACTGCCACGTTGCTCCAGGCCTTCCTCCTGAGGTTGCCAGTCAGCTTTCCAATGTCCTCTCGAACTCCTCGGACACTACACCATATTAGCACCTCATGAGCAAGGTGCTGGAGCGATTCATGCCATCTGTTACATCGTACACAATGAAAGTCGCAGAATCAACGGGCACATTATTCTTGTTCTTGTTGCCCTTCACTTGTGGCTCATACCCACTGTGGAGGACCGGCCAATAATTGAGTGGTCTTTTAAAGTATTATTCTATTTTAGAGTAATGTAACTTCCTAATTGAAAACCTTACAAATTTTAGAATTTTTTTGATGACCACTGATTTTTACTTCCTATAAAGTTTTTGTATTAGTAAGATTTAATACCCTAGATAAAAACCTAGCTTAAAAAAAGCAAGAAGTTATGCGTACTTCAACACAGAAGAATAATATTAGATGATTAGTCTTTTCGTTTCATTCAGATAATTCCGCCCTGCCTCGCAAATTTTCGCCCTAGCAAACCCAGAAATAGAGGCTCCGATGAACAGAATCACAGGCATGGATAAATTCATTCTACTAGCACGTAAAATATTTTCTAACTTGGTTCTACGAGCTGTAGTAAACCACCTACATGTCAAAACGTAATGATTCATAGTTTATGACTCGCCATCTTGTTTATTCCATCTTCTTTCTCCCTGTGGCGGCCGCCGAGCGCGTGCCATCGCACAGCGCTGTAGTCGGTAGCGATGCCTTAATCACATATCCCCTCTGGCGAAAAAATGAAAACACACAGAACTGTTTTTGTTTACTCCCTAACGAAGTCCTTCAATTTCTTCGCTTGCTCTTTCTTAGAGGCACATTGAATCCCATATGTCACGTGGGAAAACTCACGTTATATGATCAGTGGTACAACTATATGCTCGATTCTGAAGGAGCAGCGAGTATGAAGAATATCATAACAATAGATTCAATGCACCACGTTATCTGTCCGGCGCCTGTGGTAAACGGGTGTTAAAATGAACCATGCATCTTGAATCATTTTTATTGGGTCCGGCCTGCGCGGAAGGCGCCGCACAGGCACAGCGAAAGCTGGAAGAACGGCCTTTCTGAGCTTTATCTAAACACTCATTGGGTAACTGCTGCAAGCCTACATGCTAGATGCCCACTACGGCATTAATATTAAACATTTTAGGGTTGTAGCCCGGTACTCGCTATGCTGTCTTTCGTCATTCTTCTGAAAAGCCTCGTAGTTAAAATACTGCGAGGAATTTCATACCAATTGTCCATGCAGTGGCTGACGACAATCGAAATTTCCGGAGCCCTCCACTACGGTGTCTCTCATAATCATTTGGTGGATTTGGGACGTTAAGCTCCACATATCGATAAATATATCTTTCGCAGATTTCAGACTCCATGCTTGAGGGACCGACACATGTTTCGCGATTCGTTGCTTTTGCCAACTTTTGCGTCATGCGAAGGCGTGTGCAAGCTTGGTTTTGGGTGTCGGGTACCATTTGGTCTGCCTGTGTTCCCGCGAGTGCACGTGGGTACCCGTGAGTCTCCAGATAACTTGATATTCATCATTTAGTTTGCCGTATCATGCATGTGTCGTGCTATGTCTGGTCAGTCAAGACCGCAGTACTTGAAAATAATCATTGGCCTCTGTTGAAGCTAAAGTGATGAAGTGATGCGTGAGGTGTGTGAAGGTAGCCATGCGAACCCCGGACGCCCAATCCCGCATCGTTGTGAGGTGCACCATACATCGGGGCTGACCGCAACGGTCTTAGTTGGGCGTGTCTTATAGCCATCGTGTGGGCAATCTTGTTGCTCGTGAGAGAAGGGTGTATGGGGGTGAGAGTTTTCATACAGAAACCACTGTTTGCCTCAAATGTTGCCTTCGTAAATTAGGAGAGTGCAGGCCACTTCGCTCAAAGTCTGTCCGCTGGGTTTGCTGCATATGACCTTCTGAGGGTCGCAGTGACCTCTGTGCCAACAGTAGCTACTATACGAGGGCTGTTACCATATGTTCTGCCGCCTCCGATTCTTTTCCACACATTATCGCGTTCGTAATGCAAGTTCCTCTGTTATCCGTGATCTCGATCACAAAATGTGAAGAACATCCGAGATTCGCCTTCAAGAGGAGATCGAAATAAGAGTAATCAGGCCTCGTCACCATTACCTTCTGATTGACTAGCTTGCATCGGTAGTAGATTGCTGCCTCAGCTATGCCACGCAGAAACGAAAGAATATTCACTACTGTTGTTGTTACCAAGTACGCCTACTGCAAACACAGTTAGTTTCTAACTATACGCCATAATTGTTCCATTGGTAAATTGGCTACGGTGCCATTACGTTTCCGTGCGACAACATGGGAACCTATACAGCTGTTGATACTTTTGTTGAATGGCCTTTGCGAATGACAAAAAAAAACGCGACTGTGCTGCGCTTTCCGCGCAGCACAGTCACAACTAAAGTTAAAAAAGCAGCCCTTCAGTGCCTTTTCGAAAAAATCATTTGGGCAACTACTGCAAGCACACATGCTTGATACCCACTTGGTCATTATTGGGAATTTTGTTGGGTAGTAGGCCGGCATTCGCTATGCTATTTGTCTGAGAAGCGTGGTATTCGCTAAACACTTGCAAATAATTTTGTGCCTATTGTTCATGCAGTGGCTGTCGACGATAAGGAATTATGGCTGAAGTGGGTATGCGCCACAGTTGATCGGGGAACAAAAACAAGCTTTGTTAATGGGTTTGAGCTTTGAACGGCCGACTCGTTACGCTATTCGCATTGTCCCATGACTGGTTGGTCTTTCGCTGTTGTAAAACGCTTTACAACTCGTATTAACGCGATTGCTTTCCCGACATCAAGCCTGCCTAAGGCAAGTTTGACAACAAGTCGCCAGCGCTGGTGTAGCTCAGTGGTAAAATACTGGGCTGGCACCCAGCAGACCCGGGCTCGAGCCCAACTCTGTCATTGGTGCTAGATCGCGCCTGCCTAAGGCAATTTTGACAACAAGTTACATGTACCAGCGTAGCTCAGTAATAGAAATACTGGGGTGGCGCCCAGTGCACCCCAGTATTTCAAGGTCTACTGTGCCACTGGTGCTGGTACGCAATGTAGTTACGGACTCCGGTGGATTCCCCTACAGTATATTCTTCGCGTACCTCTCATGGTTTTTCGGTGACGGACAAGATCATAATTTTCCGCTCGTAACCAACGACGCCATCGTCGACATGGATGCAGAAGTAGGAATTTCAGCGCAGGGAGCTCTTGGATGCTATAGTATTAAATCCACATTGTTACCATTTACATGGCATCTCCACCTAAGCCGTCTCTTTCGTGTTGCCGAATAGCAAAAAAAAATCATAAGCATATTGCAGTACACTCGCTCAAATCCAAGAAAACATATTCCCTCTATATTTTTGGTCTTTCATAATCAAGTTTTTTTCCGTGTAATACGCATTCGCTAATATACGTCGCTTTGCATTACATTGCAGAATCACTAGAATGTAAAATACGCAGATGAAAAGCACAAGAAATAAATCAATTAGCAACAGCTTTCTACAATAGGAGCATTTCACTTTGGGGGAATCATGCATCCGTCTACGGATGAATGAAAAGCAAACTAAAACAAGTTATTTGCTTCACTACTTTTAAAGACGCACTAATTTCCAAGCTTACTTCAAATCAAACCACTAACACGAATACTCTTAGCTACCAAAAATAAATTATTTATTCAATGGACAGAACTAATGTGTCAAACAAATACTCACAAAGCACAAATATTCCACACACTCCTTGTGAAATACGTTGATCATAATACGTTCGAATATATTCTTTATACCAGACTACACGTAAAACACAAATTCAAGACTGAAAACTTCGGTTCTCGAAGGAACATGTCTCGTTCCGGTGGACAGGAAAAGTGAGACCGAAGGCAGAAAGCCAGGTTGTACAGTTGCCTGAAAAAAAATTGATTGTCTTTTTATGCCCTCGAAGATATAAACATTGTAGCGGGCCAGAGGGACACTCCGTGTAAAAATGAATACTTTTATGTACAAAAGCATACAGAATGTTTCTGCGTGAATTTCTGCAGAGGTACTGCGAAAATTTTACGGAAACAACGTCTCTCAGATGCACGGTAAATGCGAAAATTATGCGCAGACATCACCTCTCTTCTATCACTACGTAAACACATCAGGGCAGTCATCATCTTCTGCGGCAGTTGTACACGCCGTCACGGCCTTGCACATTGGAAGCCGTATATTGACTAATAGTGAGCATTCTCCATGTAATGAATATTTCAGTACGTTCTATTACTTCACTTAAAGAGTCATGTGAGCTAGAGAACGCAATCTGCATAAATACGATTACGACTCCTTTACGAATCGAAAAATCCCGTGGAATGACAATCCTTCTAAAAAAACTTTCCATGATGTAACAATGGGTATATCGCTTTCTTGCTCCATATTTATCATGAATAAACGCACGGGTAGGAGAAAGGACAAGTAAAAAACAATAATCACCGAAAAATGCCTTGATGCACCGCGACTCCGTCATCTTAAAATCGCGTTGAATAGATCAGCAGCTTCAGTTACAGGCTCATATACTCGGCTACAGACGAAGATTCATGCTAACATCTTATAACTTCGCTTGCCTGGTTGGGCAGAGTGCAATCAACTCTGAGGCGACATCTTGTACTACGCAACTCGATGTGCATGAGTATATTTTAAACACAAAAAGTTGAGCCACGCTACTATAGATCAGCTTCAAAGCTTTTTTGTTGGTCCCATCTGTCGAAGAGGCCATTTTCACTCGCCAATGCAGAAAAAACAGTGTGGTGGCTGTTATGTGAAAAACTGTTCATCCCACTGTCACGTAAGACAAACAATTTTTCTTAATCTTCCGACAAAATGTTGTATGGGGTAGTGTTCAGCGATTGTTGCCAAGTTCAAGGGTCAATTAAACTCTTGAAAAGCTTTTACCTAAACTCATAAGTTTTGAATTTAACCAATACAACTTACAAATAACCCTGCTATGGGCGCTCCAGCGGCATCTAAATGAAAACTTTTGCGGATCACACACACTTATATATATAAATATATATATATATATATATATATATATATATTATAAATGAGATCTAACAGACAATAATGCCGAGGAAAGTATAAGGGAAGATATTAGACCAAGTTGTAATGCAAATATGAAGAAAAGTGGCTGAAAAGATAAGTTATCTTTTCACCCACTTTTTTTCATATCTACATTACAATTTGGTCTAACATCTTTCCCTATACTTTCCTTGGCATTATTGTCTGTTGGATCTCATTATTATTGTGTAAAAACACGGATATATATATATATATATATATATATATATATATATATATATATATATATATATATATATATATATATATATATATATATATATATATTAGTGAAGCTATGAGAAGTGGCAACGGAGCAATGTCTCTCGCTGGCCGAGCGCAAGAAGACGAGGAGGACTAAGTTACAATAAGAACAGCCGGTGTGCAGCAATGGTGTTGCCTCGGTGTTCCGAAGCTGCCACATCAAGAAGGCCGTCCAAGCTCCTGGGCCATGGAACCCGTATACCAGCCATAACACCAAGGACACTTCAGGAACGGCATCTAAGCCTCCTCGTCACGTCAAAACCACCCAGCCGCTACGAAAGCCGTCATCAGATTCTGTTCGCAGCGCCGGGTAGTTTTGAATAGCGTTCAATACTGTATATATATATATATATATATATATATATATATATATATATATATATATATATATATATATATATATATATATATATATATATATACATATATATATATATATATATATATATATATATATATATATATATATATGGAGAGTTCAGAGGGGCCAGTACATAGAAGAAAAAAAAGGTGGCGAATACACGTACGAGAGAGCCACATTATAACAATACAAATATACGAAAGTCAAACAGTGAAGTGTTCCTAAATAAATACATACAATTTTTCGCAATGAACTATTTCTTTCATTGTGACGCAAATAATGCAAGTCATTCACTTGCCTTACGGACCAATTGCGGTAATGCACTCGTCGACGTCCCCGAAAACTTGGTTGCGAAAGCCGTCCCTCATTTTCCTCATAATTTGAACTCGAACGAAATCACCAATCTTGGTCTTATCCGCTGGACAGAGGATTGAGTTGCTGACGCCGTTGTCATAGTTGACGTCGTAGGCAGCCACGCCGAACTTCAAGCCGGGGAGGTCGACGCGGGCCTTGCAATACTGGAGTGAAGAACAAGAGTGTTGTCACACACGCAACACTGCTTGGGGCTCAGGAAGTGATATGAATGTTTCGGATGTAATAACTGCATATTAGTAACCTCTCTGGTTTAACATCCTAAAACGACAATATGATTACACCGGACGCCGTAGGAGATGGCTAAAAAAATTCGACCATCTGGACTTCACAACGAGAAAGTGAATAAGTGGGCCTCAATGATTTCCAATACTTTGAAAACAAGCCGCTGCGACCAGGATTCAATAGCTTAACTATCTAAACAGCAGCAGACTGGCAGTACAACCATACCACCATTTGGCTGTAATTACTTAATAAGCTGGTAGCGTAACGCACTGGGCGCAGCACACTATGGTTTACCTATTCTTGTGGGACATTGATTGAAAATCTGAAAATAAGCAAGCGTCGATATTCATCTTTGCATGACGCTTCACGGTATTTTGAAGTAACCGATGCATTTGTGAAGCGTAAAATGACCACACTGGAACCAAAACGAGACAAATGGATGAAGTGAATGCTTCGACTATGGTCTTTTCAAAACGCTTCTAGTACGTAAGCAGCATTAAAGGCCAACTCCAGCAATTTTTTTACCATGTCAGTGTAACGAGGCTTCGGTGTTTCTGAGACAATCCTGTCACGCACGCGAAGGCTCAAATGCTCAGGAAGTTTGAGAATATGTTTAAAGCCAAAAAAAGCGCAACACCAAAACCTAACCGAGCGCACAGTGTACGTATGACGTAACATTTGGTGAAGATCTAAAACCAGATGTCGTACAAGGCATGCTGGTCCTGCTGGTGTGGTGTATAAAAAGTGTGAATGCCGGGTCTAGCTTACGCTCGGAGCTTAAGTTGGAGCAGGGGTGAACGCGCCAAGCGCCTACTAACATGTCCGAGACTGAGAGTGTATCAGAGCTGTCCGACATGGGTGACAGACGCAAATGATGGTGTTACCCCACCGTTTTAGAAGCGAAGTTTCTTATGCCGTGGGTCGTGCGTCCGCGTTGTATGTAGTAGTACTACTACTACTACTACATGATGATGATGAATATATGATGGAAAGATGCGAGATGGTGGTACTTGGTGTTCACTAGATTGACGGACTGTCGAACAGAAGGGTGGACGGACCGACGTAGAGAAAAACGTACAGACAGACGGACAGGTGGACTGAGTGACTGAGTGACTGACTGACCAACGCCTAATAGAAAAGCTATGCCTGGAACGTCGCTCTCTTTTCGATTTGGAGCTTCCTGCCAGTACAAAATCTCATAGGCCATGCCTCCTGACGTGTGTTGCGACCGTCCGCCACCTGGAACATCTCGCCTCTGTACCGATCAGTCACGTGACGTTACGCTACTGCTTTGTCACGTGGCATCACAGCTGCTCGGAGTCAACTGCGTGAGCATTGTCGTGCTTGCAGGGGGCGACCTCCAAAGATGTACGCTTTCGTACCGGAGGGGGAGAGTAGGTCGGCCCGTTCGCGGCTCCCGTACCAGGCATAATCTTTCTAGGAGGCATTGGACTTTCTTTCAGACTATAGGTATAAGTATAGAGTATAGCGCAGGTTTAGGTATAGAGTAGGAGACACGGAAATAGACACGGCAACTCTGACGCGTGCACCCTTTTTGTGTTCCAGCCATATACGTGAACTGTGCGTTCCGTAATGCCCCACCAACATTCTGAAGTTCGCATAACAGTAGCCACTGACAACGCTTCGGAATAGCGCTGCTGAATGCCACGACTCTGTCACTTGCGTATTGCTGCACCTATACGCGGCTTGCCAAGTTTCCTGGTTGATATTGCCACGTTCCATTTCCCAAGTTTTTGTTATCGTCCCAAAACACCACACGATTCTCAGCGCAAACCGCGCCTGCAGTTTTCGAGAAGGTTCCGGACTGTAGTAGATCATTTCGATAAGATCACGCCCACTGTGCGAACGGTACAGATTGTTCTGGAACCTACGCCACCGCCAGCGATAACGCTAGAACATTCGACAGCAAGAGTATAAATGCCGACGCGCTTCGCCGCTTGTTGTTGTTGATCGAAGGCCGACGCTCCGTTCGCCGCTATCAGTCCGAGACTTCTATCTGTGCGAGACTGCTGCTGTAATTGGACTTTCCGTTTACCGGGCACAGATTCGCCCAAATAAATATTTAAATTCCAACACGAAGTCTCCTGTCTTCGGCCTCGTCACGACCCCGTGACATCTGGTGGAGGTGCTGGGTAACGATCCCAGTACCTCTCGCTGCCGAGATATTGTCACGACCCCGTGACAATATCTCGGCCGCGCCCAAGACATGCCACCATTGCAATGATAGCTATGACGTTGCATAATCCAACAGCTCTCACTTTACTTTTGTATTGTATTATCTAATCAATGGTATGACGTAACAGTCGTTGAAGTATATTTGAGATGCAAAGCCTCCTATGCTTGGGGCTGTGACCGTCCTTTGGCGACCATCTGCACCCCCCTGCTGATGCGCCAACAGATTTGGTGCATGAGCAATGAGCGCGAGGAACTAGCAAAGTGCTGCCTTCTTCGTTTATCCTCTGGCGCTAATCTCTGCTCAACAGCCATGCGCTCTTATATTAGGCAGCACTCACTCGCTCCGTTACACTCTCCTAGCAGGATGGGGTGTTCACTTTGCGGCACACACATCGTATTACACAAAAATAGGATGGCGCGTAACCGTAAGGTAGACAATTCATACACAGCTCCATACACAAAAGAGACGTACAGGAAAACATGTAAACGGAAACACAAGTGAACACCAACCCTGCTTGGCATTCCCACACGATTTATTTACACCACGGTATAAAATGTGATTTTTTCGGTCACTGCGTCTACTTGGCTTGGAATGGAGAAAGAGTGCTGGAACAGAACGGAAACGTCCTGTTCCACTTGGTCTTTTGGCGGCACGAAAATATGACACCATCGGCCTTAGCAAAGCCGCTTGCTGCAACGAAAATACACAATTCTCCATGCCTCGAAAGCTGGCATGTTGACTATTGAGTCATCGGTTAGAAGATTCTGAGTGAACTCGGCGCCGGAACACTCTACTCTGGTGGAGAGCAACCGAAGAAAAATTGGCAGATTCCACGTACAGTGGGAATCGATGATATGCGAAGCACGAATGACAAATGTTAACATGTCACTTTAAAATCAACACAACGTTACAAGACGGAGGTAAATGATACCATACATGACTTACGTGTCAGGAATTTCATGTTTAGATGTGTCGTCTACCTTCGTCATCTATTGAGGTCACGTCATACCAAATTTAGTATACGTAGAGCTAGTGAAACCGCCGCGAGCACGCTATGAGCATGGTATGTTGTCATACTCTCACATGACATGCGTGTCATAATTATCATGTTTGCACCAGTTATATATATTTCCCACCCATTTACGTCACGTAACGCCAGATTTGGTACATGTGGAGATAGCAAAGCGGCCGCGAGATCATCATGAAGGACCCAATATACTCCATTGTAGCGTTGACGCGCTTGCACGCTGAACACACTGACCCTACGTTAGCAAAACGCGAGCACTCTATAGTCTGAAAGCGAAACCCCATAAACGCGAGAATGAACGCTACAGTGACGAGCAATGCTAAGAGCGCAAAACAGGACGTTCGCGCGAGATATCGTGTGGTAGTTTTCGTGCGATCGCTTGCTTCGCCAGATTTGGAAACCGTCACCCATCGCCAGAAAGTGCTGTGCTCAAAGCGCCTGAACAGGATGCACATGCTTGACGTACTGTCGGTTGTCTTCATGTGCTGCGAAATTACCACCTCCTCTTATGTTCCTCTCCACCCGAGTCACGCGTGCACAACGAAGAAATAACGTAATTTTTATGCACGTGCACATAAAAAAGTGCTGCAAGGCAATAATAAACACTTTCCTTTCCATTACACAACAATAAATTTTTTTTAAATTACACACCACTCACTATGCGGTTTTCTTGGTACGAGTAGACGGCCTCACGCAAGCAACGTTGAAGTTTGCTCGCTGAAGCCATCGCGTGAATGAGGTTTGCCTGCGCTAGCGACTGTTCGCGCGAAGACAATCTACCTCGCGTCCCTCGTCGCTGTCGCGAGCATTTTCGCGATTATGGCGTTTGGCCTTGACGCCAGGCGCGACCGGCGTCCGTCAGCACGGCCCGCCGGCAGCCGGCGCGAAATGCGACATGCAGCATTTCAAACTGATGCGTTACCCAGACAACACTGCATCTTCTTCATTTCTTGATGGAGGGACGCCGGACGCGCTAAAACGCGCATGTGTCAAAGCTCATGCGTCGCTTGTGTTCGCCATGCAATCATGCCATACCATAACAGTTTTGCAACATGCCACGTGAATGAAACCACCGCAAGAGCTGCAGGACCTTGAATTGTAAATCGTGACATTCATGCATACTTATCATAATTTCCATGTTATGACTAGTCAAATATGTTCTCAATACAGTCATGTTATGCCATACTAAGTTTGTTATCAATACCATTATGGAAACGGCCAGGAGAGCTAAAAGTCGTTGATGGCTAGAAAGATGGATAGATAGATAGACAGACAGACAGAGAGACAGATAGACAGACAGAAAGACGGACGGATAGACAGACAGACAGACAGACAGACAGACAGACAGACAGACAGACAGACAGACAGACAGGCAGACAGACAGACAGACAGAAAGATAGATAGATAGATAGATAGATAGATAGATAGATAGATAGATAGACAGATAGATAGATATATAGATAGATAGATAGATAGATAGATAGATAGATAGATAGATAGATAGATAGATAGATAGATAGATAGATAGATAGATAGGCTCAAAGTCACCGAAGTTTGCTCAAAAATGCTTCGCATTGAAAATCTACCAATGGAACGCACGCGCTCAATATTGAACGACAAATGGCAGGACCAGAATGAAACACGATGCGCGCGTCTCTCTTCTTACTTGAGTGAGCACGGTAGCAACAGTGACGTGATACGCTAGCAAAATGTGGGCTCCAACGCGAGGAGCAATCGGCGCGACTAGCGCCAGTTGGGGCGCTTGAAGTTGGCACCGTTCTAAGGCACGGTGTGCTTGCGACTTCCGGTTGAATTCGCCAATTTTGCAAATTGGCGGACAGAAGTCTTTAACGAGCCATGTATGCTAGATAGTCTGCCTCGGTCGTTTAGCGAGGCTCATACTAGTTTGATACAAAAGACTGTAGAGAGAGACAAGTTAAAAGTAGTTTCTTCATATCGGCGTATATCATTAACTGATTGCGACTACAAAATCTTGATGAAATTTCTAGCGCAGTGACTCCGGGGTGTCATCAAATAATTGGTGGGGTCTCGCGAAACTTGCGGTAATATGGGACAATTCATTGCGGCCAATATACAGAGAATGCAATGCGTTTTCGAGTGTTGCGATGCCACAGAAGGTCGTTTGACGATTTTGCAACTCGATCTCGAAAAGGCAATTGACTGTCTCTCTCATGCCCTGATTTTTGTCATACCAGACCATGTAAATGTTGCTTCGGTAATCAGAGCTGGTGTGGCTTTGGCATATCGCAATTGCCTGACACGTTTAGTAATGAATAATACATTAGGGGCCCCCATTAGGTGTTCCGTCCGTCAGAGATGCCCGCTTAGTCCCCGTTTGTTGAGCATCTATATGGAAACGCTATGCTTAGCACAAAGTGCAAAACAACAAAATTCACGGTTTTAGGTTGCAGGCATCAGAAGTTAAAATTCTAGCATATGCGGATGATACCGCAGTTTTTTGCACAGACAAAAAAGTGTGGAAGAAGATGTCACTGTAGTGAAAAGTTTCAGCAATGCCGCTAGTAGTTGGGTTAATGAGAAAAAGTGCTTGGGTTTTTAGCATGGAGAGTGGTCATTCACACCAGAATTTTTTGCCGATATGAAGGGGGGTTGTCACCTGTCAAAGACCTAGGGGTTCCACTGGAACACTACAAGGACAATGATGACTATTGTCAAGAACAGGCAAGAGAAATTCAGTTGAAGGTTTGTAGGTCGCTGGAGAATCACGTATCAATTTTCTAGAAAGCTACGGTTTGCAATTTGTTTTTTTGTCTCGAAACAGTGGTACGTGATGCAGGTGTTGCATTATTCGCGTGCCAATATGCAGAAATCCATTGTATCTTCGCGGTGTTCGTGTGGGTCTGAAGTTGAGAATAATGCAGTCAATCTATTTTATTGATGCATGTAAAAAGGGTGCTTTGGGACTACCACACTTATTCGTGATGCTACTCATAAATAGGTTCTTTTTTCGTAACGTGAGTGATCTATCCCTCCGTACGGTGCGCCAACATAGGCTCACGAGAGTTTTACCTGGGTATGTAGAGGGCAGACCGCATGAAGGGCGCTGTCCGCGGATATCTCAAGGAGGTGTTCCTAAGTATTCGCTTTCTGTCTCTCAGATTTTTGAATGGGTACTTATTTTCAGTGTCACGCTAAAAGCTGTACAGAGATGTCTGTAATACAATTTTACCCGTTCAAATGCACGGGGCCATATACAGTGGATGTCAAAGGTAGGACGTGCTAAAAAGGGTTAAAATATTGCAAGCGGCTACTGCCAAAAAGTTGTTCTTTTTTAGGCTTCACACCGGCACTTTGCATGACAACGTACTTCTAGAAGAGCGGCGTGTATTTTTACCTTGGGGATAGACTGTTGTCACAGAACGAGCGCTAAAAATGGGTGCGCCGCCAAATTCTTGCGATAACGGGCGGGAGAAACGTCGCGAGGTCAAAAGAAAAATTGCCCGCAGCTTCCCTCGGGGGAACACTGAGGAGGATGCGGAGCATATAATTGGTTAACGGGGTGTTAAAGTGCGACTTACTTGGGTCGATGGCTAAATTGGTTAACGTGGTTGTGAAATGGGGTGTTAAATTGCGACTTACTTGGGTCGATGGCTAAATTGGTTAACGTGGTTGTAGGAGGGGGTGTTAAATGAGTGAACACGTACACACGTATGCGAAAGGGCGGCGCTGGTCGAAGGGACGTCGATCATTGTGTTTGTGGATTCGTTGGAATTCATTTCGCCGCGACCTTGGACGTCGACGCGCCGTACAAACCAACCGACGAGCGGCAACTGAGCGAGCGAGCGCCGACCTTGAGTATATATACAGCACGACGGCGCATGCACTGTCAGCTGTTGAATGTTCTCGAAGCGCGACGCCACATGCGCGTCCACTGGAGAATCAGGAGAATTGTAGATGTCGAACGCGGTGTGTAGAGGAGGAAGGGTGCACAGATGGTGGAGGAGTGAAGCGCGCGCTGTGTGTAGAGGAGGAAGGGATGCACAGATGGTGGAAGAGTGGGCGACGGCGCGACGGCGCATGCGCGCGCGTCAGCTGTCGAATGTTCGAGAAGCGGTGTGGACGGCGCGGACGGCGCGGACGGCGCACTACAAGGCGCGTGTTAAGATGCTCCGCATCTAGAAAAAAGAAAGCAAACGTCCAAGGCTTCCCGGGCGCGCTCTCTCCCCTTGGAAGCGTGAGTTCGCCGACGAACCTCCTCACCCCACATCGGCGGCCGAGATAGCCCGCGAAAGTTCTAGAACGAAAGGGGCGTGGTCATACCGAGTTGAGTCATCGGCCGCGGAGGGCATTCCAACCGTCTCGCCCTCTTCCCAGCCTTCGCTCGTACCGCGCCGACGAAATGACGAGAACCGTCTGGAATGTCGCGCGCAAGATATTTAACCGAGCAGCCGAGATGAGGATCAGGAGAAGCCAAAGCGAGCGCCAGAGCGCGCGTAGGGATTCCGCCATGTAGTCGGCGGAAGTTTTGTCCGTTGGGACCAAACAGGAGAAGAGGATTTTCACCTGAGGGGTGAAGGCTCGAGCTACAGGCAAGAGCTTGTGTTTACCGCTATTGAGCGAAGACGCGTGCAACAGCTGCGGGTGTGAAGCCGACGTGTTCCGGCGAAGAAGTTGAAGTTTGAAGAGTGGCCAATTGAAGACGGGAGGTTTCCTGGAAGAGAAACTTCGAGGGCTGTGGAACGACAACAACGCTGGACTTTGAGTGAGTGATTCTCGGAAGAGTGTCATCTAGACTTTGGTTCCAAGAACTTTGGTCTGAATAGGTTTTCTATCTATTTAGTCTTTAAGTGTCTTGGTTGTTCAATGCATGCGACTGCATTGTAGTGCGTATTGTTGTCCGTGTTCGTTGTTTCAAGTGTGGCTGATTGTATTGTGTAGTACGTTGATTGATTGGTTTGATTGGTGACATATTGTATGCAACTATTGGGGAGTGTGCATTTTTGTGTATTGTTTTCGATCTGCCAATATTGAGAATATAATTTGTTTGTTTATCAACTCTCGGCTCTAACTTGTTCTTTGGGCCACAGCCGGCGTCCGCTGGCGCGCCAAAAAGGACCACTTCTAAATTGTCCACGCTTTCGTGGTGCGGTTCGGGGGGCCGATACTTCGGCTCTTGGAATTAGCCTGGCGATCGCCTCCCTAATTAACGGGACCGGTGTGACAATTAATCTGGCGTCCGCGACATAGGACCTTTTGGTGCACAGTGTGTCCAAAGTAGTGAGAAAGAGCCTCGAGTTGTTGATAGTGCTGTCGGAACGATTTTGTGTGTTGTTCAGTGTTCTCGTTAACGAGTGCAGGGGAGTGTTCCGATAGACTGATTTAGGCAGATACTTTTTGCACGCGGCAAGGTTTTATTTGCGAGTTGCGAGACACAATCGATCTCGAAAAGTTAGTTGCGCTTGGTGAGAAGATGGGTCTTTCCGGCGCCGAACTACGGAAGTGGGTAAGCCAGAAGGAGAAAGAGGCGGCGGAGAGAGAAAGGTTGGCAGCTGAGAGAGCCAAGGAAGAAAAAGCAGCTGAATTGGAACGAGAGAGGTTGGCGGTTGAAAGAGCCAAAGCAGAAAAAGAAGCTGAGTTGATACGAGAGAGGTTGGCAGCTGAAAGGGTGAAAGAAGAAAGAGAGGCAAAGGAGTGACAGCTGAAGGAAGAAAGAGAGCAGCAATTGAAGTTGGAGCTGGAGAGAGAAAAGTTGGCAGCTGAAAGGGCGAGAGAAGAGAGGCAAGGGAGCGACAGCTGAAAGAAGAAAGAGTGCTACAATTGAAGTTGGAGCTGGCGAAAGAAAGACTGGCAGCTGAGAGGACGAAAGAAGAAAGAGAGGAAAGGGAACGGCAGCAACAGCACGAGATGGAACTCGAGCGGCTCGTTTGCAACAGCGAAGTGAAACTCCCGTCCAAGCTAGAATTGAAAGCAGCAAACGGGAAGATCATGGCTTCCGCTTGAACCCGAGCAAGCTGCTTGTAGCGTTTGATGAAAGGAAGGACGACTTTGACGCGTACTTTCACCGGTTTGAGGCGATTGCGAGGAGCCAGAATTGGCCGGAACATCAATGGGCAACTGCTTTGAGTACTTGCTTGAGTGGCGAAGCGCTCAGTGTGTACGGTAGGCTGACGCCGACCGATGCAGCCAACTATGCAAAGGTGAAAGCGGCTTTGCTGAAGCGATTTAGATTTACTGTAGAATGATTCCGGGACAGATTTCGGACAGGAAAGCCAGCTGATGGGGAGACGGCTACGCAGTATGCCGCCCGACTTTGCCATTATTTCGACAGATGGATTGAACTTTCAGGGACAGCGCAGGAGTACGATGAGCTTAAAGAGCTCCTAATTAGAGAACAATTTCTTACTAGTTGCCACCCGAGCCTGTCGCTGTACTTGAAAGAGAGGAAGGCTGAGTCACTTGAAGGAATGCTTGAATCGGCTGATCAATTCTTGGAAGCGCAAGGTGGAACTAATTTGGCCAAGGTCAAGAAGGATTGTTCCGATGATTCCAAGAAATTGGCTCCCGAAGAAAAGAAGCGTGCACCAGAGAACATTCCACGATGTTTTCTGTGTAACCGAGTGGGTCATCGTGCGAAAAACTGTCGAACGATCTTTACGAGCCCTACGGTTGTAAAATGTTTCAAGTGTGGACAGACTGGGCACAAAGCAGACGCATGTCGAAACGGAGCGAGTCAAACTCACCAGGTATCCTGTGTTCAAGCGGCACCGAAATCCGGTGATAATGCCGTCACCGATGGATTCGTAGAATTGAAAAATGGAGAAAAAATTCCTATTGTGAGTGCTGTAATGTCAAAACAGCCAACCGGTGTTTCGAAGGGAATGCCAACGCTGCCTGGAAAAGTTCCGGACAGAAAAATTATGGTGTTAAGAGATACTGGCAGCTCCACTGTTATCGTGCGGAGAGATTTGGTACGAGAAAGTGAGTTAACAGGCAAAACGAAACCGGTTTGCTTAATTGACCGTACAGTTCGGATGCTTCCCGAAGCAGAAATTGTAGTTGAAACCCCGTACTTCAGCGGAAAGGTTACCGCTCTATGTATGACGACCCCCCTTTACGACCTTGTCATCGGAAACATCAACGGGGCGCGAGGACCGAATGATCCGGAATGTTTGGGAGAAGACCCTAAGATAGAGCCCTCGCCAACCCAGCGACCGCGAGATACAGAGGAGGAGCATCCCGTGACGGATCTCACTAGAGCCCAAGGTGAAGCCGCGGCGCAAGAGACAGTGAATGAGAAGATGATCGAGTTGAATGAGTTCACGGGCCGAGCAACTGGACTTACGTCGGCACGACCTCAACCGACCGACAGTGTAAAAGAGACGGAGTTGGCCAGCCGGGCAAAATGTAGAGACATGATCAAGCTGGTAAATAAACAGACAGGACCCGTCGAATGTTATGACCCGTTAACGGTGTCGGAAGTGACAATGATGGCTGAGACGCCGCCTCAGATATCGTCGTTGGAAAAGGCTCGCCGACAAAGAACAAGGAAAAACAAGAAGAAATCGAGCGAGCACCGCAAGAAAGGGCGCAAGCGCCGCTCAAAGTACACAGGATAAGTGCTGAAGTCGAATCAGAGTGTGTTTGGCAGTGCTGAGTGCCATATGTATGTTAATGTTGTGTTATCCTGTGTCTCAAGTGTCGAAGTGTTTGTGCTGTGATCTATAGTGTTGTATAATGGTTGTAAAGACAGAACCTTGTACGTTTGTATTGTTTGAAATGTGTGATGAAGCGTTGTACTCATGTACCTGCGGTTATATTTCACGTGTGTGAGATCGAATTGTAATGTCCAATCGTATTGAGTGATCCAGTGTGAATGTGACGTGTCATGAGCGACGGACTATGTTACAGTCTTTGAGTGTGTGGGGACTGTTCGCGCTCGTTTGTGTGGTTCTGAATATTATGAGATAATATTCTTAAAGTGGGGGGCAGTGTCACAGAACGAGTGCTAAAAATGGGCGCGCCGCCAAATTCTTGCGATAACGGGCGGGAGAAACGCCGCGAGGTCAAAAAAAAAAGAAAGCAAACGTCCAAGGCTTCCCGGGCGCGCGCTCTCCCCTTGGAAGCGTGGCTTCGCCGACAAACCTCCTCACCCCACATCGGCGGCCGAGATAGCCCGCGAAAGTTCTAGAACGAAAGGGGCGTGGTCATACCGAGTTGAGTCATCGGCCGCGGAGGGCATTCCAACCGTCTCGCCCTCTTCCCAGCCTTCGCTGCGTATCGCGCCGACGAAATGACGAGAACCGTCTTGAATGTCGCGCGCAAGATATTTAACCGAGCAGCCGAGATGAGGATCAGGAGAAGACGAAGTGAGCGCAAGAGCGCGCGTAGGGATTCCGCCGTGTAATCGGCGGAGGTTTTTTCCGTTGGGACCAAACAGGAGAAGAAGAGGATTTCCACCTGTGGGTGAAGGCTCGAGCTACAGGCAAGAGCGTGTGTTTACCGCTATTGAGCGAAGACGCGTGGCAACAGCTGCGGGTGTGAAGCCGACGTGTTCCGGCAAAGAAGTTGAAGTTTGAAGAGTGGCCAATTGAAGACGGGAGGTTTCCTGGAAGAGAAACTTCAAGGGCTGCGGAACGACAACAACGCTGGACTTTGAGTGAGTGATTCTCGGAAGAGTATCATCTAGACTTTGGTTCCAAGAACTTTGGACTGAATAGGTTTTCTATCTCTTTAGTCTTTAAGTGTCTTGGTTGTTTAATGCATGCGACTGCATTGTAGCGCGTATTGTTGTCCGTGTTCGTTGTTTCAAGTGTGGCTGATTGTATTGTGTAGTACGTTGATTGATTGGTTTGATTGGTGACATATTGTATGCAGCTATTGTGGAGTGTGCATTTTTGTGTATTGTTTTCGATCTGCCATTATTGAGAATATAATTTGTTTGTTTATCAACTCTCGGCTCTGACTTGTTCTTTGGGCCACAGCCGGCGTCCGCTGGCGCGCAAAAAGGACCACGTGTAAATTGTCCACGCTTTCGTGGTGCGGTTCGGGGGGCCGATACTTCGGCTCTTGGAATTAGCCCGGCGATCGCCTCCCTAATTAACGGGACCGGTGTGACAACTGTCTCATTTGTCCGAAGCCAGAAAGCATTGACCACGTTTTTTTGCGCTTCTGAAAGGGAGTATATTTTTCGGGATGTGGTGCAAAAGACAATAAAAAAGGAATCCCTACTAGACACATACGGTATGAGATTTCTGCCAAATAAACATGACGATGGTTTGCCATTTGACTTAATATTGTCAACAGTCCTCCACTGTTTATGGCAGACCAAATGGACGATTTTTCGCTCACAACCAACGGTGACGACGCCGATGGCTGAATTTCTGCGACATGAGCTCTCTAACGCTATTGCGTTAAATTAATTATATTGCAAGCGGCCATGGCATTGGTGCTGTACTCGCTCAGATACAGAATGGCACCAACCGTGTGATAGCCTACGCTAGCCGCCTTTTGTCGCAAGCGGAACAAAATTATTCCATCACTGAGCGGGAATGCTGAGCCCTCGTTTGCGCTGTTGCGAAATTCCGTCCGTACATATACGGACGTCCGTTCGCAGTCATCACGGACCATCATGCGCTTTGCTGGCTGTCGACGCTTAAGGACCCTACAGGAAAACTCGGCCGATGGGCATTTCGATTACAGGAGTACACGTTCTCGGTTGTTTACAAATCCGGAAAGCTGCACAGCGATGCTGACTGCTTATCCCGGCACCCCGTTGATCCACCTAGCTCCACTGATTAGGAATCCAATGCCTGCGTTTTAGCCATCATTGACTTTCTGAACGTGGCCGACGAACAGCGCCGAGATCCATCGCTGCTCGCTATCATTGACCACCTTCATTCGCGTTATGCTGACCCTTCTCTTAGCAGATACCTACTTCAAGACAACATTTTGTACCGCCGCAACTTACACCCCGACGGCGCGGAACTTTTACTCGTCGTACCGCATCACCTGCGAAAGGATGTTCTGCAACAATTCCATGACGCCCCAACTTTTGGACATCTAGGAGTCTCCAGAACTTACGACCACATTCGACGACGAGTATTCTGAAAGGGCCTTTACCACTCTGTTCGCCGTTACAACGCATCATGCGAAAGAAGCCTACGACTCCCCCTGCCAGTCTTCTTCAACCTATTAAAGTTCCAGCCTAGCCATTTTATCGAATGGGGTTGGACTTGCTAGGTCCCTTTCCTACTTCTACAACTGGAAATAAATGAATTGCAGTGGCCACAGACTATGCCACAAGGTATGCAATCACTCGAGCGCTACCAACCAGAAGCGCAACCGACGTTGCCGACTTCCTGCTGTACGACATTATTCTCCAGCATGGCTTTCCGTCTCACCTGCTCACAGATGTACCATGGTCGCTACTTTCTATCTCGTGTGGTTGATGATCTACTCCTATCTTGTGCCACCGTCACAACTTCACCACATCTTACCACCCTCAGACTAACGGCCTTACGGAGCGCCTAAACCGCACATTGACAGACATGCTTGCCCTGTACGTATCTACCGACCACACTGATTGCGACATAGATCTTCCGTTTCTAACCGTCGCCTATAACTCGTCGCGTCATGAAACAGCGGGCTACTCCCCTTTTTATCTACTCTTCGAATGTCATCCCTTACTGCCCTTGGACACACTGCTTTCATCAAACCACCCATCCTCCACTTCGTACGCTCAGGATGCGATCACCCGGGCCCTCACCGCACGCGCGGTAGCGCGCGCTCGGTTATCGTCGTCGCAGACAGCACAGAAGCCCTTTTATGACTGTCGACATAGAGATGCCGTTTTTTCTGCGGGATCTCTTGTTCTCCTGTGGCTCCCATCTCGACGTGTGGCCTCTGCGAGAAACTACTATAGCGATACGCTGGGTCCTACCGAGTCATTCGTCAGGTCACACCTGTGACCTACGAGATTGCCGCTACCACAAACTCATCAGCTGCTGCACCCAGAACGGAAGTAGTCCACGTTTCTCGTCTGAAGCCCTACAATGCCGACTCGCTCATTTAACAGGCACCGAGACGGTGCCTTACGGGCCGGGGTGATGATACGTGTATGGAACTGTCGCCCCGACACACCTGAATTGGCACCCAAATGAAGAAGACGACAACGTGGTTGTTGTGGGTTGGACTCTCGAGCTTCTCCCGTTGGCCTGCTTGACTGTACGCTCTCTAAGCTGTTAGCAAGACCAGCTCTCGGTGAATAAATCTTCCCCGTAACAATATACATGTGGCTTCTACAACATTGTAGCTGGTGATGAGCCGATTCATAAAACAGGTTCTAAAGAAATCCCAAGAATAATACACACATTCCACCTAGACACAAATCTTGCAAGATTGTTGAGCAAATGACATAAACGGGTACGTTGAACAAATACACTACAAAATAAACACTGTTTAAAACAGGTTCCAAGAAAAACGTCGAGAGTCATATATACACTTCACTTAGACACCACTTGTGCAGATTGTAGAGCACATCACGTAAATGGCTACATTGATCTAAGAATACTACGCGGTAGAAAACACGGACGGGAAAAAGACAAGGACAAGCGAAGTTTCTTTTAGATCACGTATCACCAACTGGCCCAATCGTCCACCTTGATTGGCTACAATAAAGCATTACACAACAAAATCAACACTGTCTTCAAATGGGCTTTTTATGTACCATAAAACGTCTAGAGCTGCACAACAGAGCTGTACAAAAGGAGGCGCAGAAGATTAATTGTCGCTTGGATACTAGGAGGTAGCTGCCCCTTATCTCCTCGTTGCCAACTATGCCTCTTTCGCAGCTGTCGAAGCGCTACGCAGCGGAACTCCTTCGCAGTTTTTGTGGAACTTTATCTCGGGGCATAGAGATAGCGCTATTGATCCTGTCAGCACTCGCCCTCCGAACTGCGTATGGGAATTGACGTGCTCTGTTCACTCGGACGAACCGCAATAATCGAAGCAATTTCTAGGACCACAGAAGTGTGAATGAGGATGAAGGCTACGTGGGGCCGCTGCTTCAGAACTGGCAGACGCTACCTTTCTTTTGGTTTCAGTATTTCGAGTAGCTACGACTCTGTCACAAAACAAGAACAGCTCGCCCTCCTGGAGCTTTTATAGTGTAGCAGTGCCTACCGCTGTCAGCAAACAACCAACAAAAAACATTCCAGTGACGGGCAACGCAGTCGCAATACATGCCACGGGATAGAACCGGAATATCTTCACAGGGCTAAGAATAGGGTTTAAGCCGCTCTCTAACAATAATTTTTGTAGCAGACCTACCGGTTTCGCCACTCCACTGACTTCATCTCTCCAGTAGTAAAAGAAGCCTTCAATTTTTGCCATCAAGCTCTATGGCACATGATTTGATTCGTGGGGTTTAACGTCCTAAAGCCACCATATGATTATGAGAGACGCCGTAGTGGAGGGCTCCGGAAATTTCGACCACCTGGGGTTCTTTGACGTGCACCCAAATCTGAGTACACGGGCCTGCAACACTTCCGCCTCCATCAGAAATGCAGCTGCCCCAGCCGGGATTTGATCCCGCGACCTGCGGGTCAGCAGCCGAGTACCTTAGCCACTAGACCATCGTGGCGGGGCAGCTCTATAGCGCAAGCCCTCAATCGCACCTTCCCCACTCTGCGGCCACCCGAAATTCACCAGGTCATTCCTCCTTGAGGTGTACAGCACGGAGCTCGCGATACCATTCTAGAGCACTCGTAAATCACTCGTCACACGATAGCGATGGCACCGGGATCACCTTTTTAGCCAAACCGAACCTGTAATTTCATCACAGAAAAGCCTGCCAACACAACGTATCACGCAGCAATTCGTATACCAAAAGGCGCCCTGATTAGCGCTTACCTTCCGAACGAGGCTTTCCGTGTTATCGAAAACGTAGAATTTATGCTTGATGCCGTCGAAAATTCGTGCTCCTTCTAAGCCGGACAGAGGTTCGAAAGGTAATGGAATGCCTCGGGTTAATGCATTAAAGTCGATACCGTCACAACCCTGCGAAGAAATAGAACACTGATGTTTATTGCGGTCAGATACTGATAACTTCCATAGGTCACAATACAATTTATAAGGATTTTCTTTTTCACTCAAGTAACAAGTCATCAATTATGCGGTACAGGCAAGAAATAGCATAGATATATCCACTTCCTGACGGGAAATATAGCATGAACGTTTCATGTTTATTAAATCACATGCAGATTGTGATTATTCGTAGGCCCATATGCGTGCGCAGAGTCTCTATTTAGAGAGAGGCTAGACTCAAATGTCATGGCATCTCACCTCCCTCTATGCCGTAGTTGGGCGAGTCCGAAAGAAAAAAAACGCTCTACCATGAATAAATATACAAAAATAAAGCTAGGACGTGCTTCCTACAAAAACAGCCTTTTGTCCTCTGCTTTATACCGACTTCATTCTTTAATGAGCTTGCTCCTTTTGCTGGGGGCTTGTCTCTCGTCGTTGCGTCGGTGTGCACGGCCGGGCTAGAATGCACCTGCGCGCTCAAGCGCACGCAGGTGCTGTCTATCCTTGCCATGTGGTGTATATGCTAGTGCTTGTCGCTCCCCCTGGAGGCGCAGCTGTGCTCTTAGTATTAAGAGCGGTCGCTAGATGGCGCGCTACCACTCTGGTGATGTGAAAGGGATCGATGACATGCACGCCATTTCTCCTCAGGTTCAGGTAGTGATTTGCACGATACCGGAGGTACCGGTGTGTGACGGCAACCTGTAAAGAGTGGTTGTCAACGCAAACAAAGAGATATGGCGGATAAGTCGAGAGAAACGCTTTAGGCTAGTGGTAATAAACAGAGAGGTGCGTAGGTGGGGTAGTTTTTAATGAGACAGAATTCACTTCGATCGGAGGCTAGGTCATAAGGTGGGTTGGCGACTTGCAGGACACGCAGTAGCTTTTTTGGGGGTGTGTGCGGGCGGTGCGGGGTGCAGTATAGCTTGTCACGAGGAAACAACCAGGGGGACTCTTTGACAGGTGGTATAGACAGATACAATTCCAAAGTGGCACCAATATCTAAGACACGTGGAGTCCGGGAAGAAATCGACGTAGCCACGAGGGCCGAGTTATTTCAGACGTAAGGTATATTAACAAGCAGGGTGGTAAGAATAGGCTGAAGTGGGAAGAGATAGAAGAACAGCTAGGGGAGGAGAGGGCGATGGTATTCGGTTTTGTAGAAACACAACTTAGGAACATGAAACAACCTTCTAACAATCCGTATGACCCGTAGGAATATTGTAAAGAACAGAAGGCTGCAGAAAGAGGGGTGGGATTGGGGCATTCATTCATAAAAATACAGACTGGCAAAGGGTCAAGTAGGATTGCAAAGAACATTTGTGGCTAAAAGGGAAAGTGGCCGGGCAAATGACGCACTTGGGTTGGGTATACTTGTAGACGGGGGCAAAATCCAGAGAGGAAAATCAATAAAAGGTAAAGTACACAGGAAATGACATTAACCAACTAGGAGAAGAGTGCGAGGTAATTAAATTATGAGATATGAATGTGCACATAGAACATATCAAAGGATATACTGATTCAACAGGCAGAATGCTAATGGATATGTGTTAAAATTATGATTTAATCATTTGCAACAGCATCGAGAAATGCGAAGGAAAGATAACATGGGAGGTTGGAAGGCTGCAGTCGACGATAGATTACGCAATAATGTCATATAGGATGTATGATCTGCTAAAGGGTGATGAACATAGACGAATATGGGTTCAGAACCTTAGGTAGTGATCACAAACGTTGATTGCATTTTGGGGTTTAACGTGATCACAAACGTATCAAGCTGAGTTTTGGAAGAGAAATTAAATTGGAAAGGCAACATTACGAGCAACCACACGGTACTATTTATTCGGAAAGGCAAATAGAAACAGCAACAAAAGAGATAGAGAAAGTATTAACCGAGAATACTAAAACAGAGTGGACGTACACACATCTAAACATCTAACTCGATTGTTTTAGTTAGAGCTTGCTAAGGTAAGTGTCAAATCAACCGGGTAAAGCAGACATAAACCTAAGAGTTGGTGGGATGAGGAAGATAAGGAAGCCATAGTAAGACTTCAGGAAGACTCCAGGGCAAATTGTTATGCTAAACAAAGGGGTGAACCGGGAGATTATGTAAAAAAAGGGATAACTTTTTGAGTTGCAGAAGGAAAGCGTCCGATTTCATCAGTGAAAAAGTTTGAAGGAAAGGGGCCGAATAGTTGGCGGAAA
>WOVY01006199.1:0-12500 GCA_013436015.1 Rhipicephalus annulatus | reverse complement strand
TTGTCGATTCGATGGCATTTTCTTTTCTGGAACCACAGACCGACTTTGGTACATGTAAAAATGGCCAAACAGCACAAACTATCTTGCGCTTGGTAGTTCGCAGAGCAACCAATGTTGTCTTGAACAACACCTGCTCGCTGGAAAATGGCAGTATCGAAGACAATGCGCAGGAGAAGGCCGAAGCTCGTAAATCAGCAACACTGAAGAAAAAGTGATGTTTTAACGGAACTAAACTTATCTTGTGTCGTATGGTTTCTTCTTATGAGAGTGAAACTACCTTCAGAATGCTTTACTTGCGCTCGAAAAAGCTTCGCAAAAAATTGGCCCCATATCTGCATGTATTCTGCAAATGTCTTCGAAAGACGTTAGTCTTGTGTGTGGAGAGACTGAACAAAACATTTATCTGATGTTCTGCGCAGAAAATTGGTGAATGGTATTCCGGAGGCGCTGCGCTAGAGTGCCTCGAGCGTGCAGCGGGGGCGAACGAGCGCATCAAGTCATGTCACACGTGATACATGAGCGCCATCTGGCAGTTTCTTTTCGAAAACAAAGTGCGTGGCCGTGCGCGCCCGTCTCAGAGGAGATAAAGTGTAGAACGCGAGGCGACGGGTAGGTGCCACCACCATCTCGTCTTAGGAAAGCGCTGGAAACACCACCCGTTCCGTACAAGCGTTGCATGGTAAGCGCAGCGTGATAAGCGCTATGGTCCTTAAAATTACCTATGTATGCGTTTTCTAGTAGGAGATGCATATGCAGAATATATGCGTGTTGTTATGGTGCTCCAGACATGCGCAATAAGTGCTTTTAATTGAAAATTGCACTAGCATGAACGCTCATCCTTGAGCAACATCGGTGGTTGCTGCAAATGGGGTCAGCCGTTTCAAGTACCCGATGCCCGTAAGAGTGGACAAACAGGCAAATTTACAGACAGAAAGACCAAAAATTTTGCGTCAAAGGTCCCCAAGAAAGACTATCGTATTGAATACATGAATTAGTATTTCACACCAATCACAGACTGCTAAAACACCAGTAGAAGCGAGCGCAACACACCGGAATTCGGCAACGCAGCTCCCGCACGGGCCCACAGTGTGACATCACGAAACCATAGTAAAGGCCTTAGGAATCTAGGAGGTGTTGGCGCTGCGCGCGAGGATTCATACTGGCACCATTTTCTTTCACCCCATTTATATCATCTGGGTACCCGCTCACGCGGATCATCCAGGGCACGAGGCAGTCAATTATATTACTCGCGATTCGAATGAAAGACAAAGCCCGTTCCACCCGGGATGAATACGCGAGACGCGCTTCTCACGTACCACGACATCACATTACACAACCGCCTCGCCTGCCTTACCTTGCCCTCACCACAACAATCCCTTTGCCAGCAACAACAACACCTGTTGCGCCAACTTCAGCACCGCACCTTCCATACTTCTGCACGTCGTGCCCTCTTCCACCCCGGAACGTACTCGCCGGCCTGCTGCTTATGTGGCAGCTCAATTACCAATTATGATCACGTATTTCACTCCTGTACGGCACACTTGCCCCCTGCCTCTTGGCACCTTAGAAGTCCGCAGCAGTGGGAGGCTCCTTTGTCCAGCACCAGGCTTGACCTGAAACTTCAGCTGGTGACTTGGGCGGAGGACGTTGCGGCTAGGCACTGCCTGGACGCCAAAACCGGCAGCCTGAAGGCCACCCGCAATGCTGCTCTTTTTTTTTTGAATGCAAAGCATTTCTTAGCAAACTTCGGCGACTTTGAACGTATCTGTCTATCTATCTAGCCACCTGAGACTTTTAGCTCTGCTGGCCGTTTGAATAATGGTATCGATACCAAACTTGGTATGGCATGGCATCACTGTATTGAGAACATATTCTGTATTGAGCCCTGTTTGACCGTCAAGTGAATGCTGCTTCAACTTTCGAATTTTCGCCATCCCTGAGAGCAAGAGACCTGAATAGATTCGCGAGATCATGCGCTGTGTCATCCTGGAGAAAAGATGTACGGGACAAGGCAAATCGACGTCGGTTCTATCACCAGTGTCATCCGTGACAAGGTCCAAGAGGTGCTACACGCCCATCGTTTTCCGCCGATGTCGGTTGATCCGGAAACGGCTCCGGTGTCTACTGACAGTCGCCGTAATACGTGCGTGGAAGCCTTGCGATCTGCCACGCCTCTTTCCTGGTCAAGGAGTCCCGACCCAGACAGTGCCGCACGTCCGGATCCAGACAGTGCCGAACGTTCCGAACCAGACAATGCCATACATCCCGATACAGACAATGATGTCGTCAGTCACGAATCAGTCAGCGCACGCTGGTTTGGACATCGGTGGTCGCCGTGCACAGATGCGCAAGTCTGATCTCTGGCGTACGCCGTAGAGACAACTCTTCTGCTATCATTGCGGTGAGGCTGGTCACGTTTACCGCGAATGTCCATACCGGCAACTTGGCCTGCGTGAATTTTCCGTCAATTCACCTCGCCCACATATTGGTCAAAGGCCAAGATATATCGAAGAGTATCTCGCTCAACAGCGTGCACCACTTAAACGACGGCAATAGCAGTCACCATCTCCGAAGAGACCCGCAGCCACTGGGCCACGTTTCGGGGTGATGGCACGGGAACGCTCTCCGAGCCCTCGCCGGGAAAACTGAAGGCAGCGGCCTTCGGGGGCAAGGTCGCTGGGACTCAAAGTGCGGAAGGCCTCCCATCGACGCTTGCACGGAACGCGGAAGTCATTTCATCAAAGAATTATCGCAGTACCGAAGAAACGCCGAAATCCACATCTGAACCCAGTGATCGCATGTCACTCGACATACCTGCGCTGATTGACGGTTTTCAGGTCAATGGATTGGTAGACACTGATGCAGTCTGTTGATTGATTTGATTGATATGTGGGGTTTAGCGTCCCAAAACCACTATATGATTATGAGAGACGCCGTAGTGGAGGGCTCCGGAAATTTAGACGACCTGGGGTTCTTTAACGTGCACCCAAATCTGAGCACACGGGCCTACAACATTTCCGCCTCCATCGGAAATGCAGCCGCCGCAGCCGGGATTCGAACCCGCGCCCTGCGGGTCAGCAGCCGAGTACCTTAGCCACTAGACCACCGCGGCGGGGCTGATGCAGACTGTTCGATTTTCAGCAGGAGGCTAGCGAAAAAATCTCAGGAAAGTGATTACGCCGTGGTATGGACGCGAATTTGAACTGCTGGAGGACACGTTGTAACACCGCTGGGTCGCTGTACGGCAAGAGTGAAAATTCGTGCGTCAACGTTTGTGCTCAGCTGCCTCGTTCTTTGCGACAGTTCACGTCAGCTGATTATCGGCATGGACTTCCTTCGGGAATACGGTGCCACCATAAATCTCCGTGAGCGCATCGTGACCTTCTCGACTCAAAGCGCAACATATCGAGATGCTGATAACTGTCGTCGACCTGCGCTGCGTGTTGCTGACGACATTGTGACGCTGCCGCCTCGAGCGACTGTTCCCATTGAAGTCACTTGTAAAGACCTCCGGGACGGTGACGTGGTGGCTGAAAGCAACATATCACTTCTGCTACTCCAAGGTTTATGCACCGCCCGAAGTGTTGTGCGTGTCCGTAACGGACAGTCACAAATACTAGTTACGAACTTCAACTACGAGCACCGGCATCTTTTCCGCGGAACCACCTTAGCCTATGCAGACCCTGCTGCCAACGTCACGCAGTGCTTCGTGTCCGAGGAAACGCATGAGGATGAGGAATTTCTAGACCACATCGACATTAATTCAACGCTGTCAGACGAGAGAACGGCTACACTTCATGACCTCTTAAGGGAGTTTCGATCTTGCTTCGTCTCGTCTTCCTAAGTCCGTCAAACACACCTCGCCAAACATCGAATTATTACCGACGATGACGTCCGCCCCATCCGGCAGCAGCCTTATCGCGTTTCTGCCAAATAACGCGAGGCTATTCGGACACAAGTAAAAGATATGCTTGATGACGGGATTAGTCAACCATCCTGCAGCCCTTACTCTTCGCCAGTCGTTCTAGTGAAAAAAAAGACGGAACGCTGTGATTTTGTATAGACAACAGGAAGCTTAATAGCGTCACGAAAAAAGACGTTTACCTGCTTCCACGGGTCGACGACTCTCTCGACAGGTTACGACGCGCGAAGTAGTTTTCGTCCATCGGTCTAAAGAGTGGCTATTGGCAAATCGAAGTGGATGAACGAGACCGAGAAAAACCGCGTTTGTGACTCCAGACGGGCTTTACGAATTCTGAGTTCTTCCTTTCGGCCTCTTTTCTGCCCCAGCCTCTTTTCAGAAGATGATGGACACAGTTCTCGCTGGATTGAAGTGACAAAGCTGCCTTGTCTATCTCGGTGATGTGATCATCTTTTCCGAGAGCTTCGAAGAACATCTGAAGCGTCTGAGAAAGGTTCTGGAAGCCATCCCCACAGCTGAACTAACGCTGAAACCCCGAAAATGCCATTTCGGCTATGAAGAGCTGAAATTTCTGGGACATGTCATTAGTGCGGATAGAGTTCAACCTGATCCAGACAAAACTGCTGCTGTCGGCGCCTTCCCGGTTCCATCAGAGAAAAGAGCAGTACTTTCTTTCCTCGGCGTGTGCGCGTACTATCGCCGATTTATCACCAACTTCTCGAAAATAGCTGAACATCTTAGGCGACTCACCCGTGATGACGTGCCTTTTACTTGAAGCGCAGAACAAGATGAAGCGTTCACAGAGCTACAACAGAGAATGCAAACAGCCCCTGTTCTTGCCCATTTTGATGAAGAGGCTACTACAGAAATTCATACAGATGCCAGCAACGTTGGAATTGGCGCTGTCATTGTACGACACGGTGGCGTTGAGCATGTACTAGCTTACGCCAGTCATACTCTTTCTCGAGCCGAAACCAGCTATTCTACATCGGAAAAAGAATGCTTTGCAGTGTTGTGGGCGACGACCAAATTTCGGCCTTACCTCTACGGTCGTCGCTTCAAAGTGGTGACTGACCCACACTCACACTGCTGGCTGACAAATCTCAGAGATCCATCCAGCCGTCTCGCTCGGTAGAGAGAGAGAGAGAGAATAAACTTTATTGGGTTCCAGCATGCGGGATTCCCTCCGGCCGCGCAGGGCGTGGGGTTCACCCTATCTCACGTTACACTAGAAGTCCTAATGTCACGCGGGCCTAGACCTCAAGGCCTTCGTGCCCCGGCGCCGCTCGGGTTACTGAGGGTGTCCCCCTTTCGCCTTTGCAGCGCCAGTGCGACCTCGAGCTGCCGGACGGCCCTTCGCTGGTCTTCTGGGTCCGTAGACCCCACACGCTGTTTTGCGTTTGCAGGAGTTCGATATTACAGTTGTGTACAGGTCAGGACGCTAACACGAAGATGCCGACGCGCTTTCTCGAACGCCTGTGTGGCACGCTGTCAGGGGCTCCGAGGATGAAGATGCCTATATCAGAGCAGTTAGCGTTTCCGAATTTATGTCAAAACAGCGGGCAGAAGACGAATTACGCTCAGCTACTGGTTCCCTGGAAGGCCGGAACTCTCAGGTCCCTCAACACATTGCTTGCGAACTGTTCTCTTTTTGTCTAAGAAGAGGCATTATTTACAAGTAGAACGCCCGTGGTAGCGACAAAGCTTTCCTACTCGTTGTTTCTACCGACATGCGTGATGAGATCCTCATTGCGTGCCACGACCAGCCCACGTCAGGACATTTGGGCTATTCGCGAACTCTCACCAGAGTACGCCAACAGTATTACTGGCCGCTGCTATCAACTAGTGTACGTCGATATGTGAAAGGCTGCCGTGAGAGCCGGCGTCGCAAGACTCCGCCTTTGAGACCCGCGGGCCTGCTCAAGCTGATCGCACCCCCACAGACACTGTTTGACTTCGTGGAAATGAACCTTCTCGGATCCTTCTCTTTGTCGTCCTCTGGGAACAGATGGATTATAGGTGCGACAGATTATCTTACTCGTTATGCTGAAACAAAAGCGTTACCCCGTGGAACGTTCTCTGAAGTCGCGCAGTCCTTCGTACACCAAATCGTCCTACGGCATGGTGCTCCGTCACGCGTGATTACGGACGGAGAAAGGGACGTCGTTTATAGCGCGAATGATGGAGGACATTTTTAAATTGAGCTGCACAAGTCATAAAAAACGACGGCTTATCACCCGCAATCAAATGGACTGAGAGAGAGGCTTAACAAGACCAAAGCGGACATGCTGTCAATGTACGCGGACGTACAACACAAACCTGGCACGAGATTCTTCCATACATCACGTTTGCATACAATATGGCAATGCAAGAAACAACGCAATTTCTGCCTTTCCGACTTGTTTGCGGACGCAACGTGCGAACCATGCACGATGCAATGCTTCCGGGCGAAAAAAGCAATGAACTTGCTCCAGACGCTGAGCAATACACTCAATACGCCGAAGAAGCTCGTCAACTAGCTCGCATAAACACCAGTCACCAACAAGATGCAGACGCACGACGTTACAACCTCCCCCAACGAAACGTCACCTACCACCCTGAGGACCGAGTGTGGGTGTGGATCCCTGTCCGGTGACCAGGCTTATTCGAAAAACGCCTAAGCCGTTATTTTGGACCGTACAAGGTTCTTAGACGTGTCACAGATCTTACCTACGAGGTATTTCTGGATGGCGCAGCGCCTTGTCGTTGACAGCTTCGGCCCGAAACCGTGCATGTCGTTCGGCTGAAGCCCTGCTTCATGCAGTAGCCCTTATGGTTTCACGTGTTGCGACATGCCGTGACATTGCGCTGCTGATGCTGTTTGTGTTCTCCTGTGTTTTTATGCCTTTTCGTTTTGCGCTTGGCGCAAGCGTTGGCGAAACTTCCGCATTTTCGCTGCGAGTACTGGCACTCTTCCTCTTTTGGTTCTTTATATCCGCGTGTGTATGCCTTCATTTTTTCTTTACGAGCATCGACTCGATGCTTTCAAAGGGGGGACTATTGCCACATGATCTGCTTGGGTGAGATCCATGAGTGAAACAGGACAAAAACGATTTATCTAAGCTGCTGCTTGGCTAGTCGACTCAACGAGCCCATTATATCAAGTTTGTCTTAAGAAACGTGACAATATACTCAATTTGGTATCACGGGACGTGATACGATGAAATTAGTGAATAGACGATGAATTCGTGAATAGACGATGAGATTCGTGAATAGACGATGAAAAGAACCGACACATCCAAAAATTATAATAATAAATTGGAAGTCATGTATGGCACCATTTACCTTCACCTCATAACGTTGTGCTGATTTCAAAATGACATATCAACATTTCTCATTCATGCTTCGCATATTATCGATTCCCTCTGAACGTGGGATCATCAAATTTTTTGAAACATATTTTGCTTTTTGGCCTTCTGGCGAATAAAGTTTTTCACCATCCCCGCCAACTCGGCGTTCGAGAATCACGATGACTGCTCGTCTTTGAGCACCGCGCAAAGGAGAGACACGCGTTCGAAATGCTCGTTGATGAAGTGGTGTGAACGCCATGGTCGACGTCGCTCCAGACGTCGCGCGTTGCACGCCTGTCGACGGTCCATTGTGTGTTCTACATAGACGACGAGTCACGCGCTGGGCATATGACTGGTACCACTCCCCATCTTGACAAAGCTTGGTACAATAAAATAGAATCTTTGTACAGGTATAGGTTTGTCGCATGTATAGATGGGGAAAATTGTCTCATGACAACTGGCATAAGTCTCAACTGAAACACTTACAACTAAATATTTATTTTTATAAATTTTGTTATTTAGAACATTAGATTGTCAACCAAATCAGAATTGTATACACTTATCATATGCCACAGTTTCACTTACCGACTATTTTAAATCGGTAACACAACTGAAATGGTCACACTGTACACTGTAAAAAAAATATACCCAGCTGACAGGAATCAGAGAAGCATGTGCCCGCTCTGCTCCAGTGACTTCACTCAAACCGGATTGTACCGGAACAAATAGATGCATTTTCCACTGTTTTCCTCCTGTGATCACCAGACGAAGGAAACCGGAGGAAAACGGGGCCAATCCCTTGATTATGCACCCGTGGTTTCTCCGGAAATGTTCCCACGCATCGCTTTTGCCACGGTGGATGCTCCCCGATTGCTCCGGGTCATTGCAACACTGGCATTGATTGGCTGTTCGAGGAGTGGCGTAGGCAGCGTCGTCGCCGGGAGGCCGTTTCCTACAAACCAACATGGCGCAGACCAAGCCGGTGTAGTGAGGAATGTGCAAGCGTTCGGCCGCGTTGGAGCAAAGGAAATTTTTTGAGCATCTTCTGTGTATTACAAGCTACAAGCAGCAACGAATGTTATCAACGAAAGAAGGGAGTTGTGCAAACGGTAACCATGTGATGATTCCTGGCAGTGAACGTACGTACGTACGTACGTACGTACGTGTGTGTGTGTGTGTGTGTGTGTGTGTGTGTGTGTGTGTGTGTGTGTGTGTGTGTGTGTGTGTGTGTGTGTGTGTGTGTGTGTCCATGGCTTGAGTGTTCTCAGTTTCCGCGCCTCTCGGATGACTTGCTGTTCTCATGTATAATCATTTTTGTGCTTATTTATGCAGGAAGAAATCAACTGAACTCTTGCGTCATCAATGAATCTGATGGTCTTTTAGGAATGTCAAAGAATTGTTCTCGGTGGACATGCTTTCTTCGTTTGCCGTGCATCGATTTGCAGCATTGTGGGGTTCATTTTGAAGCACTGCGTTTCAAACGTGAGTGCAGTTGATTTTGTCAGATCAGCCTTATTGTCTTTTGTTTGTGGTGGCTTTTTGCATGTTGTTTAATTCTTGCATTCTTTTCCTAAATGCTGAGTAACCATCTAAAATCGGCATCTTACTTTGAATAAATGAAACAATAAGAACTGAAGTGTTTCCTTAATTTCATCTGCTAGCTAGAGCTCTGTGAAAAAAATTATACCGTACAACTGCAGTGCTTGCATGAGAATAGGGACTTCATCTAAACAATGCGTTAAACGATCAGCATACAAAAAATAAACAGCGGGACAAAAAATTCAAAACGTACTGGTCCACCTCACTGAAATTCTGTTATGATGAAGTAAGTACATTAGTAAAATACTCCGGAGATACCACACAAAAGCTCCAAGTAGCCAGAGTGAAAAACCCGCGAAAAATGCTCCGCAGGTGCCACATAATTAGTCCGGCCAGCCGGAGGATAATGCTAGAAAAATGTACTCCAGCGGCGCCACGCCATTGCTCCGGTCGGCCAGAGTGAAATATCTTTTAAATGTACTCCGCGTGGCGCCGCGCAATTCCTCCGGCAAGACTGGAGCAAAAATTGCTCCGAATAGGGAAGTCGCTTGAGGAGAAGTGTTTTACTCCGACGTCGGAGTAATTTTTTTACAGCGTAGCTGCTCTGTCGCACAAAAGCCTACGTGGCTTATTTGTATGATTGCTTGTGCTGCCATAGGTCCCCCTGTTTTTTTTGTTTTGCTGTTTCATCATTACTTGTATTTTTTTCTCAAATGTTTACACATACCTTTGTTCAACACTTCTTGCTCTGTTTGTTTACTGTTTTTCTGTTTTGTTCATGCATTATTATAGGGCATATTTTCAACCACTGTGACGCTCAGTGTGTAAGAAACCCAATTTGTCCGCAAGCTGCTCAGTGCAGCTTTTTCGCCTGGTCTCCTCTCAAATTTGCACAATAAACTCAATTCGACTCAATTAAATTCAATCAAATAGTGACAAGACGACGGGTGCGTAGGGCTGTGAAGGCATTGGATGGAACCATTCTTGTGGGCTGGCACCAGGGCACGTTGCGTGGCTCTTAAAAAAAGTCATAGCATCTCAACGAGGTCAGTGATGACGAGTGGGACGAAGCTGATGGACGGATGAATGGTCCGACGGAACGCATGGAAGCATGGACGGACTGATCAATGCTTCACCCCTACTTATCATTATGAACTGCACAAATATTGCTACGTGCCAGTGCATGGAGTTGAAGAAGACAAAGCATATAGTTTGGCCCGAGCTAATCTGTGTTGCTGGCACTGCTCGCTTAACCGTCTGTAAAAACATCTCTGACTACTCCTCCGAGTCGGTCTCCTTCTCGTAACATATTTGGTGGAGTTGTGCGATCCCCCGTCTTTGCCACTGAATTCCGAAGTGGACGCCCCGTCGTGGCTTACGAAATCATCACTCAAGACTCGGATCATCCTCTCCGGTCGCCCGCCCCTCTCCCCGGCCTGTCACCCAGCGCCCAGAACAACTTTGGGTGACGCTTCACGCGCTCAAGGACCCCGACGTGTTTTCGGCAGCGAGGGTTCCGACGTCGACCAGTGGCTACGCCTCTACGAACGTGTCAGCGTCACTTACAGGTGGGAATCCCACTCTTATGCTCGCAAACATCATCTTTATCTCGACCGAACCCCTCGTGTTTATTTGACAACCACGAGCATGACATGATAAGCTGGGACAGCTTCAAGAAAAAGATCTGTAAGCTTTTTTGGCAACAGTTCTGGTCGTCGTGAGGCTGCGAAAAACAAGTTGTCGACTCGCGAACATTTTTCCGCGGAGCCCTACATCGGTTAAAACTCAGGCTGCCTTCTCACAATGCCACCAAGATGACGAAAACATGTCCAAACCTGAAAAGTTGCGCATATCTTAAAGCGTATCGCCGACGATGCGTTCAACTTGTTAGTAGTCAACAATGTGTCATATGTTGATGCGATCATTCAAGAATGCCGCGGGTTCCAACTTGCTAAAAGCAGACGCATCTCCCATCAGTTGCAGCACCTCCCGAACATCACTGTGACGTCCTCGTGTTTCGACACATATCATCCACCAGTCACCTGTGACAACATGACGCGAATCGTAAGGCGGGAACTTGGAGTGGCTGCTCCAGCTAAAGTGGGACCAACGTCCCCTGACCCCTCTTCTCCAATTACGTTGCCTCTCATTCAAGCAGTCGCCCGCAGGAAATTGCCAACTTGGGAATTCACTTTATCTCACTACCTCCCGCACCGACTACCAGCCCCAATACACGCCTGCACGTCCCTTCCCGACCCGGGCTCTCCCTCAACGTTCCGTAATTTGTCCACATGGCGAACACATGATGACGAGCCGATCTGCACCTCGTGTCACAGAATCAGCACATTTCTCGCCATTTCAGAAGCTGCTGAGGTCCTCCTGCACAACCGTTCTTCGTCCTTCTATGCACGTCCTGCCTATCGACATGAGCCCAGCCACGTACATTTCGCACAGGAACTTGCTTCTGAACACCGCTACTATCACTCTCCATCCCCCCAGGTCGCCAGTCTCGTTCTCCACAGCCCCGCCGACCATCTTCCCCGTATTCCCACGAGGTTCCCCGACGCAAAACTAAGTGTTGCAGCCCCACGGAGGTCGCGCTGCATCGCTCGCGACTGACCGAAAATCCTCTTTCACGATACCGACAAAAACGGAGCCTTATAGACGTAAAGTAGACTGCGTACATGTCACTGCTTTTTGTCGACAACCGGCGCTCAACTTTCCGCGATGAGGAGATGATTTTTTCCGCAAGCTCACGAAGGTTCTCACACCTGTGACCACTCAGTTCGTCCGTGTTGCGGATGGTGGAATAGCATCTATCGTTGGAATGTGCTCCGCTCGTGTGAGCGTTGCGGATTGACACACAGTTGTTCTTTTCACCGTCCTTGATAAATGCCCCCACGACGTAATCTTAGGCCTGACTTCCTGTCCGCGCATTCTGCCCTCATAGACTGTTCGACCAGTACGCTCCGTCTACACTTGCCCGCAACAGAACCTCTTGCACAACGGCCGAGACGCCTCTGCACAACGGGACACGCACAGCCTTCCTCCACAGACACTGACCTACATAGAGCTCGTCTCAATACTACCAGTTTCCCGACGGTTACTATGTTTGGACCCCATCACCAATGTCCTCATAAACCGTGGCATTACATTACAGCACACCCATTCTGTCCGTCGCAGGAAATTCTACGTGCCTACCAGTTGTCAACATTAGCTTGACACCGTCAAGTTCTGCCACAAGGGATCTCTTGGCATTGCTCTGAACTTTAGAAGACAATCCGGTAGATGTTTCCGCGATGGCCGCTCCTTCTGACCCCCACGCACAACATCAATCAGCCACTTGCTCCGACAGCGCTATTACGTCGATGATCACTTCCAACTTAACGCCGCAACAGACTGATGACCTCCACCGGGTTCTTCTCTTCTACATCGACGTTTTTGACATCAGTGGCCGTCCGTTGGGGAAAGCTACCAGTATGAGCCACCACATAAACACTGGTAAGAGCATTCTATTCATAGGCGTCCATATCGGGTGTCGGCGTCCGAGCGGTCCCGTTATCCAATGTGGGTCAAACAAATCTCACCAAGGACATAATTGAGCCATCCTGCAGTCCTTGGGCTCTCCTGTAGTGCTAGTCCGCGAGAAAAGACGGTGTTGCATGGCGTTGCTGCGTGGATTATCGACACGGAAACAAATTTCCAAAAAA
>WOVY01006198.1:0-27405 GCA_013436015.1 Rhipicephalus annulatus | reverse complement strand
GTAATTTTTTAGATACAAGTGCCGAAGGTTTGGTTTAGGTTAAGATATGAAACCGTCAATAAAACCGCATTAAACGCTGTCACCTAGTGAGATGCAGTGTTTTTTCACCATTACAAGTCGGAAACAGCGATATCTAATGTGAAAGCGCATGAAACCGTCGTAATGTTGCAGAAAGCATTGTAAAGTAGCGAGTAAAACGTTTTCTAACGATAGAAGTGTGAAGGTTAGGTTAGGTTAGGTTAGGTTAGGTTTAAGCTAGGTAGCGTCGTGAAACCACCAAAAACGACGTCATCTAACGAGATAGTGTTGTTTTATTGCGAGTACGAACCTGCGATAGGTGAAATATTGTGAAAGCACACAAAACGGCATGAACAAGCCAGATACTGCGTCTTGTACCGTTACAAGTGCGAAACTGCTATGAAAGCGCATGCAAGCATCGTGAAACCTTAAAGAACGATGTCATTGAGCGAGATACAGCGTTCTGTACTGTACTAAGTTGGTGAAAAACTGTGAGGTCATGCAAATATCGTAATTGTGAAGGAAACAGTGTAATAGAGCGTTTTAGATACAAGTGCGAAGGTTTGGTTAGGTTAAGATATGAACCGTCATAAAACCGCATTAAACGCTGTCACCTAGTGAGATGCAGTGTTTTTCACCATTACAAGTCGGAAACAGCGATATCTAATGTGAAAGCGCATGAAACCGTCGTAATGTTGCATAAAGCATTGTAAAGTAGCGAGTAAAACGTTTTCTAACGATAGAAGTGTGAAGGTTAGGTTAGGTTAGGTTAGGTTAGGTTAAGCTAGGTAGCGTCGTGAAACCACCAAAAACGACGTCATCTAACGAGATAGAGTTGTTTTATTGCGAGTACGAACCTGCGATAGGTGAAATATTGTGAAAGCACACAAAACGGCATGAACAAGCCAGATACTGCGTCTTGTACCGTTACAAGTGCGAAACTGCTATGAAAGCGCATGCAAGCATCGTGAAACCTTAAAGAACGATGTCATTGAGCGAGATACAGCGTTCTGTACTGTACTAAGTTGGTGAAAAACTGTGAGGTCATGCAAATATCGTAATTGTGAAGGAAACAGTGTAATAGAGCGTTTTTAGATACAAGTGCGAAGGTTTGGTTAGGTTAAGATATGAACCGTCATAAAACCGCATTAAACGCTGTCACCTAGTGAGATGCAGTGTTTTTCACCATTACAAGTCGGAAACAGCGATATCTAATGTGAAAGCGCATGAAACCGTCGTAATGTTGCAGAAAGCATTGTAAAGTAGCGAGTAAAACGTTTTCTAACGATAGAAGTGTGAAGGTTAGGTTAGGTTAGGTTAGGTTAGGTTAAGCTAGGTAGCGTCGTGAAACCACCAAAAACGACGTCATCTAACGAGATAGCGTTGTTTTATTGCGAGTACGAACCTGCGATAGGTGAAATATTGTGAAAGCACACAAAACGGCATGAACAAGCCAGATACTGCGTCTTGTACCGTTACAAGTGCGAAACTGCTATGAAAGCGCATGCAAGCATCGTGAAACCTTAAAGAACGATGTCATTGAGCGAGATACAGCGTTCTGTACTGTACTAAGTTGGTGAAAAACTGTGAGGTCATGCAAATATCGTAATTGTGAAGGAAACAGTGTAATAGAGCGTTTTTAGATACAAGTGCGAAGGTTTGGTTAGGTTAAGATATGAACCGTCATAAAACCGCATTAAACGCTGTCACCTAGTGAGATGCAGTGTTTTTCACCATTACAAGTCGGAAACAGCGATATCTAATGTGAAAGCGCATGAAACCGTCGTAATGTTGCAGAAAGCATTGTAAAGTAGCGAGTAAAACGTTTTCTAACGATAGAAGTGTGAAGGTTAGGTTAGGTTAGGTTAGGTTGAAGCTAGGTAGCGTCGTGAAACCACCAAAAACGACGTCATCTAACGAGATAGCGTTGTTTTATTGCGAGTACGAACCTGCGATAGGTGAAATATTGTGAAAGCACACAAAACGGCATGAACTAGCCAGATACTGCGTCTTGTACCGTTACAAGTGCGAAACTGCTATGAAAGCGCATGCAAGCATCGTGAAACCTTAAAGAACGATGTCATTGAGCGAGATACAGCGTTCTGTACTGTACTGAGTTGGTGAAAAACTGTGAGGTCATGCAAATATCGTAATTGTGAAGGAAACAGTGTAATAGAGCGTTTTTAGATACAAGTGCGAAGGTTTGGTTAGGTTAAGATATGAACCGTCATAAAACCGCATTAAACGCTGTCACCTAGTGAGATGCAGTGTTTTTCAACATTACAAGTCGGAAACAGCGATATCTAATGTGAAAGCGCATAGAAACCGTCGTAATGTTGCAGAAAGCAATTGTAAAGTAGCGAGTAAAACGTTTTCTAACGATAGAAGTGCGAAGGTTAGGTTAGGTTAGGTTAGGTTAGTTTAAGCTAGGTAGCGTCGTGAAACCACCAAAAACGACGTCATCTAACGAGATAGCGTTGTTTTATTGCGAGTACGAACCTGCGATAGGTGAAATATTGTGAAAGCACACAAAACGGCATGAACAAGCCAGATACTGCGTCTTGTTCCGTTACAAGAGCGAAACTGCTATGAAAGCGCATGCAAGCTTCGTGAAACCTTAAAGAACGATGTCATTTAGCGAGATACAGCGTTCTGTACTGTACTAAGTTGGTGAAAAACTGTGAGGTCATGCAAATATCGTAATTGTGAAGGAAACAGTGTAATAGAGCGTTTTTAAATACAAGTGCGAAGGTTTGGTTAGGTTAAGATATGAACCGTCATAAAACCACATTAAACGTTGTCACCTAGTGAGATGCAGTGTTTTTCACCATTACTAGTCGGAAACAGCGATATCTAATGCGAAAGCGAATGAAACCGTCAGTAATGTTGCAGAAAGCATTGTAAAGTAGCGATTAAAACGTTTTCTAACGATAGAAGTGTGAAGGTTAGGTTAGGTTAGGTTAGGTTAGGTTAGGTTAAGCTAGGTAGCGTCGTGAAACCACCAAAAACGACGTCATCTAACGAGATAGTGTTGTTTTACTGCGAGTACGAACCTGCGATAGGTGAAATATTGTGAAAGCACACAAAACGGCATGAACAAGCCAGATACTGCGTCTTGTACCGTTACAAGTGCGAAACTGCTATGAAAGCGCATGCAAGCATCGTGAAACCTTAAAGAACGATGTCATTGAGCGAGATACAGCGTTCTGTACTGTACTGAGTTGGTGAAAAACTGTGAGGTCATGCAAATATCGTAATTGTGAAGGAAACAGTGTAATAGAGCGTTTTTAGATACAAGTGCGAAGGTTTGGTTAGGTTAAGATATGAACCGTCATAAAACCGCAATTAAACGCTGTCACCTAGTGAGATGCAGTGTTTTTCAACATTACAAGTCGGAAACAGCGATATCTAATGTGAAAGCGCATGAAACCGTCGTAATGTTGCATAAAGCATTGTAAAGTAGCGAGTAAAACGTTTTCTAACGATAGAAGTGTGAAGGTTAGGTTAGGTTAGGTTAGGTTAGTTAAGCTAGGTAGCGTCGTGAAACCACCAAAACGACGTCATCTAACGAGATAGAGTTGTTTTATTGCGAGTACGAACCTGCGATAGGTGAAATATTGTGAAAGCACACAAAACGGCATGAACAAGCCAGATACTGCGTCTTGTACCGTTACAAGTGCGAAAACTGCTATGAAAGCGCATGCAAGCATCGTGAAACCTTAAAGAACGATGTAATTGAGCGAGATACAGCGTTCTGTACTGTACTTAGTTGGTGAAAAACTGTGAGGTCATGCAAATATCGTAATTGTGAAGGAAACAGTGTAATAGAGCGTTTTTAGATACAAGTGCGAAGGTTTGGTTAGGTTAAGTTATGAACCGTCATAAAACCGCATTAAACGCTGTCACCTAGTGAGATGCAGTGTTCTTCACCATTACAAGTCGGAAACAGCGATATCTAATGCGAAAGCGAATGAAACCGTCGTAATGTTGCAGAAAGCATTGTAAAGTAGCGATTAAAACGTTTTCTAACGATAGAAGTGTGAAGGTTAGGTTAGGTTAGGTTAGGTTAAGCTAGGTAGCGTCGTGAAACCACCAAAAACGACGTCATCTAACGAGATAGTGTTGTTTTATTGCGAGTACGAACCTGCGATAGGTGAAATATTGTGAAAGCACACAAAACGGCATGAACAAGCCAGATACTGCGTCTTGTACCGTTACAAGTGCGAAACTGCTATGAAAGCGCATGCAAGCATCGTGAAACCTTAAAGAACGATGTCATTGAGCGAGATACAGCGTTCTGTACTGTACTGAGTTGGTGAAAAACTGTGAGGTCATGCAAATATCGTAATTGTGAAGGAAACAGTGTAATAGAGCGTTTTTAGATACAAGTGCGAAGGTTTGGTTAGGTTAAGATATGAACCGTCATAAAACCGCATTAAACGCTCTCACCTAGTGAGATGCAGTGTTTTTCAACATTACAAGTCGGAAACAGCGATATCTAATGTGAAAGCGCATGAAACCGTCGTAATGTTGCAGAAAGCATTGTAAAGTAGCGAGTAAAACGTTTTCTAACGATAGAAGTGCGAAGGTTAGGTTAGGTTAGGTTAGGTTAGTTTAAGCTAGGTAGCGTCGTGAAACCAGCAAAAACGACGTCATCTAACGACATAGTGTTGTTTTATTGCGAGTACGAACCTGCGATAGGTGAAATATTGTGAAAGCACACAAAACGGCATGAACAAGCCAGATATTGCGTCTTGTACCGTTACAAGTGCGAAACTGCTATGAAAGCGCATGCAAGCATCGTGAAACCTTAAAGAACGATGTCATTGAGCGAGATACAGCGTTCTGTACTGTACTAAGTTGGTGAAAAACTGTGAGGTCATGCAAATATCGTAATTGTGAAGGCAACAGTGTAATAGAGCGTTTTTAGATACAACTGCCAAGGTTTGGTTAGGTTAAGATATGAACCGTCATAAAACCGCATTAAACGCTGTCACCTAGTGAGATGCAGTGTTTTTCACCATTACAAGTCGGAAACAGCGATATCTAATGTGAAAGCGCATGAAACCGTCGTAATGTTGCATAAAACATTGTAAAGTAGCGAGTAAAACGTTTTCTAACGATAGAAGTGTGAAGGTTAGGTTAGGTTACGTTAGGTTAGGTTAAGCTAGGTAGCGTCGTGAAACCACCAAAAACGACGTCATCTAACGAGATAGTGTTGTTTTATTGCGAGTACGAACCTGCGATAGGTGAAATATTGTGAAAGCACACAAAACGGCATGAACAAGCCAGATACTGCGTCTTGTACCGTTACAAGTGCGAAACTGCTATGAAAGCGCATGCAAGCATCGTGAAACCTTAAAGAACGATGTCATTGAGCGAGATACAGCGTTCTGTACTGTACTGAGTTGGTGAAAAACTGTGAGGTCATGCAAATATCGTAATTGTGAAGGAAACAGTGTAATAGAGCGTTTTTAGATACAAGTGCGAAGGTTTGGTTAGGTTAAGATATGAACCGTCATAAAACCGCATTAAACGCTCTCACCTAGTGAGATGCAGTGTTTTTCAACATTACAAGTCGGAAACAGCGATATCTAATGTGAAAGCGCATGAAACCGTCGTAATGTTGCAGAAAGCATTGTAAAGTAGCGAGTAAAACGTTTTCTAACGATAGAAGTGCGAAGGTTAGGTTAGGTTAGGTTAGGTTAGTTTAAGCTAGGTAGCGTCGTGAAACCACCAAAAACGACGTCATCTAACGAGATAGTGTTGTTTTATTGCGAGTACGAACCTGCGATAGGTGAAATATTGTGAAAGCACACAAAACGGCATGAACAAGCCAGATATTGCGTCTTGTACCGTTACAAGTGCGAAACTGCTATGAAAGCGCATGCAAGCATCGTGAAACCTTAACGAACGATGTCATTGAGCGAGATACAGCGTTCTGTACTGTACTAAGTTGGTGAAAAACTGTGAGGTCATGCAAATATCGTAATTGTGAAGGCAACAGTGTAATAGAGCGTATTTAGATACAACTGCCAAGGTTTGGTTAGGTTAAGATATGAACCGTCATAAAACCGCATTAAACGCTGTCACCTAGTGAGATGCAGTGTTTTTCACCATTACAAGTCGGAAACAGCGATATCTAATGTGAAAGCGCATGAAACCGTCGTAATGTTGCATAAAACATTGTAAAGTAGCGAGTAAAACGTTTTCTAACGATAGAAGTGTGAAGGTTAGGTTAGGTTACGTTAGGTTAGGTTAAGCTAGGTAGCGTCGTGAAACCACCAAAAACGACGTCATCTAACGAGATAGAGTTGTTTTATTGCGAGTACGAACCTGCGATAGGTGAAATATTGTGAAAGCACACAAAACGGCATGAACAAGCCAGATACTGCGTCTTGTACCGTTACAAGTGCGAAACTGCTATGAAAGCGCATGCAAGCATCGTGAAACCTTAAAGAACGATGTCATTGAGCGAGATACAGCGTTCTGTACTGTACTAAGTTGGTGAAAAACTGTGAGGTCATGCAAATATCGTAATTGTGAAGGAAACAGTGTAATAGAGCGTTTTAGATACAAGTGCGAAGGTTTGGTTAGGTTAAGATATGAATCGTCATAAAACCACATTAAACGTTGTCACCTAGTGAGATGCAGTGTTTTTCACCATTACAAGTCGGAAACAGCAATATCTAATGTGAAAGCGCATGAAACCGTCGTAATGTTGCAGAAAGCATTGTAAAGTAGCGAGTAACACGTTTTCTAACGATAGAAGTGTGAAGGTTAGGTTAGGTTAGGTTAGGTTAGGTTGAGCTAGGTAGCGTCGTGAAACCACCAAAAACGACGTCATCTAACGAGATAGCGTTGTTTTATTGCGAGTACGAACCTGCGATAGGTGAAATATTGTGAAAGCACACAAAACGGCATGAACAAGCCAGATACTGCGTCTTGTACCGTTACAAGTGCGAAACTGCTATGAAAGCGCATGCAAGCATCGTGAAACCTTAAAGAACGATGTCACTGAGCGAGATACAGCGTTCTGTACTGTACTAAGTTGGTGAAAAACTGTGAGGTCATGCAAATATCGTAATTTTGAAGGAAACAGTGTAATAGAGCGTTTTTAGATACAAGTGCGAAGGTTTGGTTAGGTTATATTATGAACCGTCATAAAACCACATTAAACGTTGTCACCTAGTGAGATGCAGTGTTTTTCACCATTACAAGTCGGAAACAGCAATATCTAATGTGAAAGCGCATAGAACCGTCGTAATGTTGCAGAAAGCATTGTAAAGTAGCGAGTAAAACGTTTTCTAACGATAGAAGTGCGAAGGTTAGGTTAGGTTAGGTTAGGTTAAGCTAGGTAGCGTCGTGAAACCACCAAAAACGACGTCATCTAACGAGATAGCTGTAATAACGTGAGCAGCAGACAGCATACCAAGAAGCAACTGATAAGTTTATTAGAAGACGCACCATATATACACTCTAAGCCAAAACGGAGCAACAGGGGTATAGGGGTTGCTCCTTTCAGGGAGCAATTGCATTGCCACTCCCATTACTCTCCTAAAAGGAGTAACTGCAGAGGGAGGAACCGTTGCTCTCCTTTCAGTTCCTCCTTCAGGGGATGAACAGTTACTCCCTCCAGTTCCTCCCTGCAGACCAACAGTTACTCCCACCAGTTGCTCCCTGCCGACCAACCATTACTCCCACCAGTTGCTCTTCTAAGAGCAACAGTTACTCTTTACCGTTCCTCCCACGTGTTCGCAGTTACTCTCTGAAAACCAACTGCACATGCTTCCAGTTACTCCTTGGGGAAATGAGTATTTATCTCGAGTATGCTTGTCACACGCTTAACACATGGCGAGAGCTCCTCGGAAGAGCACTGCTTGGGTGCTTCTAACGCAAAAAGTGGACAATATTGAAAGGAAAATAAATGCTTTATTGTTCTTTTTATGAGGCGACGTGTGACCACACGTAAAAGTAGACTTCGCCACACCACAGCCAGCACTAAACAAACACCATAATACATCAAAGGTTTTCTGCGTCATCCGTGGAAAAACAATCTTGAATTTCTAGCATAGGGCAGTCTGTGTCATCATTGGTGAGAGAAGGGCAACTTCTCCAATTCTGAAGAACTCAAGTGTCGCAGCTGGTGTTTCCATCAGGCTAGCGCAGCAGAACGTCACCGCAGGCATATGCGAAGCATCTCATTTCTGCAAGAAAAAAAATAGAAGTGTGAGGTTAAACATGCCAGAATCAATTCATAACAATGAGTCACACACACTGCAGCAGTGCTTACATTCTAGGATGTCTACTGCAAAACGAAATGTGAAAAAAAGGAAGGTTCGGCCAAACGTAACTTGGCAAGCCATATAAATGCTGATGTGGTAGACGCTCTTCACATGATGTCTCAGACAGCAATATTCTGGAAGAAAATGTGCAGCACCTCAACAAGGCATATTTGTAGCAGTTAAAGATACCCTTAGGTACAGTTAACTTGTTTCCTATACACAGCTGAGTGACATTTCTATGAGCCCATTCACCAATGGGCATTCTAAATGAGGTCTTGTGTGTGGCAAATAAGACGTACTGTCCGCTCATGTTAAAATACTTATTTAGCTCGTGCACATAGTTGCTCTCGATTCTACTGTTCTATCATACACTGCTGCGTCTTGAATTGTGCAATACCTGTAGGCACAAGCCAAGCATGCAAAGCCTGCTTGAAAGCAACCATTTGCAGAGGCTACATGATAATCTTCAGTATATTTCTTTGTACCTGACGCAAACGGCTGGACAAAACTATAGACAAATAAATGTAGACCGTGCTACCTTCAAAAAATGCTTTAAATTTAGAAAACTAGGGTGCATTCGTTCACTCGGTTGACGAGTCACAGCCACGAGATATGTAAACGAAGCAATATATCTTAAGGCATGCACAGATATTCTGATTCTTTGTTTGACAGTGTCACAGATAGCTTGCCAATACATATATATTTGAGAGCAACAAGATGTGAAGCTTTCATTAGTTCAACGTCTTGTTGGTTCACAGCCAAACAGGTTACTGCTTGTTAGACAAATTGGAATAAGCACACCATCGTTTCCAAAAAAAAGCATTATTAGAAGTTAGCTCCTGGTGTGAATGTCTGCCTATTTATTTTGTACTGCCTTCTACATGTGCCACAAAGACATTTGTTGAGGATGTGCTACCAGTCAAGCCAAGATCGCATACTTGGTCAATGTGATGGAAATACAAACATTAGAAACACTGCCACCTCTAGTAAGAGCATAACACTTCAGTATCTTGGACTAGCAAAGAGGTGCACAAGAAAGTTAAGCCCACTCTTGCGGAACTTTGAACGCGAATATTTCAGAGTGTGGGAGGTCAACATGCTGTGGCACTTTTAAACCCACGGAACATCTGCAGAAAACAGGGTAAAGGCAAGTCAAGAAACGCTGTTATGAAGGCCTGCGCATGGACAGCTTTGTGAATCTAGGCGCAAGTGTTATGCTTTGTGCAAGCCAAAATCCATGTAAATAGGGAAAGCATACTTTTAGGAGTACCAGCATAAACAAATCTTGGCAGTTGGCTTTTTAGTACAAACAGCAATCCCTGCAATGAAAACATATACATTTTATCTTAACGGTAACAGTGTGAGCACACACACGGGACAGCGGAGCCATGTCGAATTGTCAGTGCCAGTGTAACCATGTGGCATAATGAACTATTCTCTGGCCAACACATGCACAGTTTGCCCCTAAAAAGCGATGCTTTCATATACGTAGTACAAAAAGTCTGCAATTACCAAAATTCACTTGCTTTCTGTACTTTAGCATCGTTGGGAACATCTTTATCTGCAGTATAACCAAATTTGTGTCATATCCCTGAAAAAAAAGTAAAAGACATGCATCAAATATTGTTTCATTTGGTAGCAGTGAAGTCAGGTTAAGAACAGCCAAGTGGGAATCAGCCTAACTATGTGCATGCGGCAAATCCCAAACGGCGTTATTGAGGTTGTCGAAATTTTCGTCGATTGGTATTAACGTCGATATGTGACTTCAACGACATGCCAAGTTTTCACAGCGCATAAAGATTTCATGATGCAGAATAATGACAGCGCTAACGAGAACATAAAGCATTTATGATTGTCTTTTACAATATTTAGTTTTGCTAAGGTTTTGTATCACTAAAGAAATCTGAAAGATTTGGGTCATTCCTCCTCCAATTGTTCTGTCAATATGTAAACTGCTCGCTTGATGGTGCGCTTATAAAATAGTACGTTAAGCGCAGAGGTGAAGCAAGTGACACAGTGATGTGGGCAGATTTTTTTTTTTAGGCGTGCGGGGGGGGGGGGGGGGTCCGCTTATCTGAATAGGCCGGGCAAGCGAATATGGTCGTCAATTTGGGCTCCCTACGCCCGGCCTAAAAAAATTCTGTGCACAACCGCCTGGCTATGCCAGTGAATGATGCGACAATGATTTGTTCACTTACTGATTTACATACACTTTACATCTCTAAAAAATGCGGCCCAAGGCCCCAACACTCAGCCGTTAACATTACATAAAGCCAATGGTAGAAAAGTGCCAGTACGAATGCAGCTACAACCCCGCCCCAATGTTCTTTTCAAGCGAGGTAGTGTTGCGGAAATGAACTTTTAACTGCAAAAGTACACTGGCACTGCAGTGGTGACGGGAAGCAAGAGGGTATGCAGGCGGTAATAGAGGTAATTTAGTGCGATACGGCTAGCAATGGATACGGTGAATAAGAGCAAATCATTTCTCTTTCAATAGCGCAACCACTCAACAATGTATTGTAAGAGCATTAAATGTTGCTGGAAATGCCACTCACCTGCACGCTGATGCATGCACAGTCCTTTGTCCGACGAGCGAACAGGCTTGCAGATAGCTGAAGACGTGTTTACGATGTGTTTGTTCCACCCAGCAGCAAAATCCACAACTACTTCGCGCTCCATAAAGATAAATATACACTAACCTTCATCACGAATAAGTAGAAACGCAAATCTGCGACACACACACACGATCAAAACATAGCTCACAAGTTCGCACGTCCATGTGCTCGCCAACCACAGACCATATGAAAATGAGTAAGTAGTGCGAACGCGAACCTAGTTGCGCCGAGAAAAAAAAACGTCGAGCAGTGGCAGCTCAGGCGTCAGCGCAATAATTTCAGTGTGTTCTCCTAATACAATTATAATAAAAAAACTAAGGTACACTAAAACTCATAAATAAATATAAAAAGTTGAGTGTAATTTTTATTTAGTGCTAGTCAACATAAACACTAAATAAAAATTACTTTGTAACTTACATCGTTTGCTACGCTAGCGCCACACTTCTCGTGCGGGCGCAGATGGCGCAGATTTGTCATTCTGCCCTCAAACTACACGGTGAAGCGTGCTACTAAGTGTATGGCTGATGAGAAGCGCGTCTGGGTCCGCTTTTTTTTTTCTTCTCCGATATATCTGGGCGGGGGGCTCCTTATGCACGTGTTTCGGTGCTTGATCGACTTTGACGCCCTTACTTCGCGGACGAACGGCGTGTCTAGGCTTTTTTTATTGTTGTTTTGCACGTGTTTCGGCGTTCGGTCCGCTTTGACGTGCCAACTCTCCATTCTGCTGCTGCGTGTGTTAGGTATTTGCCGTACTGTATTCTCATGCCTTCTGTGTTCAGCCAGCGCTGCTATCTTATTATCTACGGATGCTAAAATAAATCACTGTTTTGGTTTGGTGAAGCTTGGCACACAGAACAAACAATAATCTGGCCCATGAATATCAATGTGGGCGGCATGCATATTTGTGTGCGGTGTCCTGCCGGGGAGTAACCGTTGCGTGACGAGAGCATTTACAGCGGTTCCTCCTTCCGTTGCTCCTTTACAAACTTAAGATGAATACAGTTTCTCCCCCATTCTCGAACAAGTCGGCCATCTTGTTCCGCTTGGTCTTTTCGGAGAGTAACAGTCGGTCTGAAGGAGTAAAAACAGCCGTTGCTCCCATTTTGGCCATTTTTGGCTTAGAGTGTAGGCGCAGAACCACGTGATCGGTCGCACAGGAATGCGCGCACTGGGTGCGCAGTGATAAGTGACGTCACGCTACAACACTCCTTCCCCTTCAGATTACTTCCGAAAGTCACTGGACTGGTATCTGTTCGGGGCATGTCGTACACGTGCACTACGACGCAGAGTTGGAAGTTCGACTGCAGGTGGCGCGTCGTCGGCACTGGGCTGGTCCGGCGAGCCGGAGGCAGCTGCTCCGGCCGTGGGTGATGCAGTTGCCGGAAGGAGAGACGTCGCAGAGTCGGTTGCGTGTGGATTTACGAGAGGCGACCCGGCGACTGGCCCACACGCCATCGGAACCGTCGGTGGAGTCGTGTCTACGGATGCCGTTGGAGCAGGTTGTGCCTGCGGATAACTTGAAGAATCCTGGCTTCCGTGGCGGGCTCTGATGTGGTCCGAATGCGTAAATCGCACCGCCTGCGACACTTTCACCAGATAGGTTACGGGACTGATAACCTGTGTCACGATACCATCTTCCCACGACACTGTTTCACCTCGCACAGTCTTCACCCACACAGCGTCCCCCACAGCAAAACATCGCGGAACCCCCCTAGACATGTCCTTTTGCACTTTGGTACGTTGCTGCTGCTCCCGCATGGAGAGCTCGAAATCTGGTTTTAGTAATGACAGCTTTACCCGTGGCTGTCTTTTCAAGAATAATTCTGCCGGGGTCTGGCGAGTGGTACTGTGCGGAGTAGTCCTGTAACTCATTAGATAGCTGTCCAAGCGTTCCCGAAATGAATGTTTGTGGTGGCTAGCTTTGTCCTGCAAGACATGTTTTGACAGTGCTTGTTTGGTAGTCTGCACTAAACGCTCGGCCGCTCCGTTAGAGGCCGCGTGATAAGGAGGTGTCTTGACATGCCTTACACCGTTTACACTCAAGAAGGCCGCGAACTCTTCGGAAATGAACTGCGGTCCATTATCACTCACCAGTACCTCTGGCAGACCATACGCGGCAAACATACTACGTAGCTTCTCAATGGTTTTGTTAGCCGTAGTGGATGACATAGGCGAGACCTCGATCCATTTAGAGAACGCGTCGACGAGAACCAAGAACGCCTGAGAGCCCTTTACCGCATAATCGACGTGCACGCGTTGCCAGGGCCTTGTGGGATAATTCCATGGTTGCAAAGGAACCGGTGAAGCAGCTTTTTGGACGGCCTGACAAACCTGACATTGTCGAACGTAGCTCTCAACCGAAAGGTCGAGGCCAGGCCACCACACAAAGCTTCTTGCTAACGCTTTCATGCGACTAGATCCCGGGTGGTCCTCATGCAATAGCTGCAAGACCTGTAGCTGGAGCTTATCAGGTATGATCACCCTTGATCCCCACGTTATGCATTCTTGCTCTACTGATAGCTCGTCGCGCCGGGAATAAAATGGTCTAAATGCTTCAGAGCACTCTGAAGGCCATCCATTTAAGATGAAGTGCGTCACGCGAGACAAGGTGGGATCACGTCGTGTGGCTCGCGCTACGTCATCCGCTTTGAGGGGCATGCTGTCAAATAGCAAGAGACACTCGGAAGGTTCATCGGCCGCTACCATAGGCCGTGGAAGCCGAGACAGAGCGTCAGCCACTTCAACATTTCTTCCCTTTCGGTATTTTAGTTTATACTGGTACGCTGCCAGGGTAATTGCCCATCTTTGCATTCGAGCTGCAGCAAGCGCAGGCACCGGCTTGTCGTGGCCTAATATTCCGAGCAATGGCTGATGATCTGTATAAAGAGTGAACTCTCGTCCATACAAGTAGCGGTGGAATTTTCTTAACCCAAACATCAGTGCTAATGCTTCGCGTTCGCCCTGAGCATAGTTTTTCTCTGCGGCTGTAAGTGTTCTAGAAGCAAATGCCACTGGCCTTTCGTGTCCCTCTGCGGTCTCATGAAAAATGACAGCCCCCAATCCATACGACGAAGCGTCACATGTCATAGCCATTGGTTTCGCCACATCGTAAAAAGTGAGCACATTACTCTTGACAAGTAACAGTTTCGTAGAAGCAAATGCTTCGCTACACTCCCGAGTCCACGACCACCTTTCGCCCTTGCGCAACAGACGGTACAATGGCTCTGCCACGCAGGCAAGGTTACTTAAGAACTTTGCATAAAAGGTTAACATGCCGAGATAAGCCTTTAGCTCTGTTTGGCAAGTGGGCTCTGGCGCTTCTGTGATCGCCTTTATCTTTTCTTCTGTAGGATATATACCTTCAGCGCACACAGTGTGACCGAGATAAGTCACAGTGCTCTGAAAAAACCGACACTTTTCCTCTTTCAGTGTCACGTTGTAGTCACTCAGCCGCTGCAGGACTAGTTCCAACGTTTTTTGACAGTCGGCTAAGTCTTTTCCCGACACAATGACGTCGTCTATGTAACATCCCACGTGCGGTATGCCTTTGAGCACCTCATCCATGAAGGACTGAAAAATGGCTGGCGCACTGGCTACCCCAAATGGTAAGCGCTGGAACTCGAACAGCCCCCTGTGCATATTAATAGTTAGCAGTGGTCGGGACTCGGCAGTGAGCGGAATCTGCTGATACGCGGCCGAAAGATCCAACACACAAAACACTCTGCCGCCAGCTATGGCAGAGAACAAATCTTCCGGTCTAGGCAATGGGTAGTGGTCGGTCTTTAAAACAGGATTAATGGTGACTTTGTAGTCCCCGCACAGCCTCAGTGAACCATCTTTCTTTTGGATTACGACTACTGGCGTGGCCCAATCGCTCCGATTTACGGGGCGTATAACACCGCTTTTCTCTAGCCTTTCTAGCTCGCCTTCCACTTTATCTCGAAGCGCAAATGGGACGTTTCTGGCCTTGCCAAAAATAGCCGTACAATTCTGGCTTAAAACTATCCTTGCTTGATAGTTTTTTACTTTTCCAGGTTGCTTAGAAAACACCCCTGGGAACTTCTTTTTAACCGCCTCTACCTTGTGAGAGTCGCTTACATTTATAGCAAACACGCTTTTCCAGTCAAGCCCGAGCCTTTCAAGCCAACTTCGCCCCATCAGCAATGGTAGCTGCTTGCCGTTATCCTTGACGATAATAGCGGGTAGCCGCAAAGACTGTTTTCCCACCGTAACGGAAACGTTGCATTGCCCTTTTACTGGAACAGGTTCCCCAGTGTATGTTTTTAGGGTGACTCGAGATGGCTCGCACTTGACATGAGGAAATGCGTTCAGCCTCACACTCTCAGGAATTAGTGTTACAGCTGCTCCCGTATCAATCTGCATGCAGAGGTCTTGCCCTTCTACGTTTAGCTGCACTTCATACCCAGAACGCACGGTATTGATAACATGGTACACATCTAATTCAGAGTCACTATCAGAGCAGTCCACCACGTTTGCAGTCTTGAGTTCTCTGCGATTACTTGGACACATCTTCTGTAGATGACCGATTTGAGAACAGCTGTGACACTGGACGTTCTTATACCAGCAAACACTAGCCGCATGCGCTTTGCCACATCTTTCGCAAACTCGCTTGGCTTCCTTGAGCTTCCGAAGCTTCGATTTCTTTTCGCTTCCTTTTCCTCTTATCGCCATTGCATAAAAAGCCGCTTCCTTGCCTTCTGCATGAAGTAACGCTGTCTGTCGCGCAGCCTGCTCTCGGTCCTGGGCTATCTTGCACGCCTTTTCGAAGGTTAAATCTTCTTCAGCAAATAGGGCGAGTTGCGTTTCCTCGCGTCTTATGCCTGCCACTATTCTGTCTCGCAGCGCGTCTTGCAGAAACTGACCGAAATCGCACTTCCTTGCTAACTGTTTTAAGGCCACTAAGAAGTCCTCGACGCTTTCCTGCTCTTCTTGTGCTCGCTTGTTAAATTTGCAACGTTCGGCAATGACCGAGCACTGTGGGCTATAGTGTTTTTTCAACAGCACTGTGACCTCTTCAAAGGACTTATCCCCAGGAACAGCGGGTACTACAAAACTTTTGAGCACCTCGTACGTTCGTGGTCCTATCACACTCAAGAATACTGCCAGCTTCTTTTCCTCTCTGATGTCATTTGCGGTGACGAAGTGCTCAAAACGCTCCAGATAGGATTCAAAATTCTGATCCTTCTCGTCGAACTTGTCTAGCTTGCCTAGTCGCGCCATTGTTCAGTAAAGTGCAGTATACTTATCGGGTTGCTTTCCCCGACGACTGCGTTGCCTCTTGCCGAAGGTAGTGCCGCCGAGTTCAACCGTCCCAGGCCATGGCTGCCGTTGTTTTCTGGTCCATGGCTGTCGACCGCCGATCGCCCGCAATACTGCTTCGTACTGAGCTAGTACAAGGGGGCGGATCCCATCCTCGTCGCCAGTGTAATAACGTGAGCAGCAGACAGCATACCAAGAAGCAACTGATAAGTTTATTAGAAGACGCACCATATATAGGCGCACAACCACGTGATCGGTCGCACAGGAATGCGCGCACTGGGTGCGCAGTGTTAAGTGACGTCACGCTACAACAATAGCGTTGTTTTATTGCGAGTACGAACCTGCGATAGGTGAAATATTGTGAAAGCACACAAAACGGCATGAACAAGCCTGATACTGCGTCTTGTACCGTTACAAGTGCGAAACTGCTATGAAAGCGCATGCAAGCATCGTGAAACCTTAAAGAACGATGTCATTGAGCGAGTTACAGCGTTCTGTACTGTACTAAGTTGGTGAAAAACTGTGAGGTAATGCAAATATCGTTATTGTGAAGGAAAGCGTGTAATAGAGCGTTTTAGATACAAGTGCGAAGGTTTGGTTAGGTCAAGATATGAACCGTCATAAAACCGCATTAAACGCTGTCACCTAGTGAGATGCAGTGTTTTTGAACATTACAAGTCGGAAACAGCGATATCTAATGTGAAAGCGCATGAAACCGTCGTAATGTTGCAGAAAGCATTGTAAAGTAGCGAGTAAAACGTTTTCTAACGATAGAACTGCGAAGGTTAGGTTAGGTTAGGTTAGGTTAGTTTAAGCTAGGTAGCGTCGTGAAACCACAAAAACGACGTCATCTAACGAGATAGAGTTGTTTTATTGCGAGTACGAACCTGCGATAGGTGAAGTATTGTGAAAGCACACAAAACGGCATGAACAAGCCAGATACTGCGTCTTGTACCGTTAGAAGTGCGAAACTGCTATGAAAGCGCATGCAAGCATCGTGAAACCTTAAAGAACGATGTCATTGAGCAAGATACAGCGTTCTGTACTGTACTAAGTTGGTGAAAAACTGTGAGGTCATGCAAATATCGTAATTGTGAAGGAAACAGTGTAATAGAGCGTTTTTAGATACAAGTGGGAAGGTTTGGTTAGGTTAAGCGTATGAACCGTCATAAAACCGCATTAAACGATGTCACCTAGTGAGATGCACTGTTTTTCACCATTACAAGTCGGAAACAGCGATATCTAATGTGAAAGCGCATGAAACCGTCGTAATGTTGCAGAAAGCATTGTAAAGTAGCGAGTAAAACGTTTTCTAACGATAGAAGTGTGAAGGTTAGGTTAGGTTAGGTTAGGTTAGGTTAAGCTAGGTAGCGTCGTGAAACCACCAAAAACGACGTCATCTAACGAGATAGCGTTGTTTTATTGCGAGTACGAACCTGCGATAGGTGAAATATTGTGAAAGCACACAAAAAGGCATGAACAAGCCAGATACTGCGTCTTGTACCGTTACAAGTGCGAAACTGCTATGAAAGCGCATGCAAGCATCGTGAAACCTTAAAGAACGATGTCATTGAGCGAGATACAGCGTTCTGTACTGTACTAAGTTGGTGAAAAACTGTGAGGTCATGCAAATATCGTAATTGTGAAGGAAACAGTGTAATAGAGCGTTTTTAGATACAAGTGCGAAGGTTTGGTTAGGTTAAGATATGAACCGTTATAAAACCGCATTAAACGCTGTCACCTAGTGAGATGCTGTGTTTTTCACCATTACAAGTCGGAAACAGCGATATATACTGTGAAAGCGCATGAAACCGTCGTAATGTTGCAGAAAGCATTGTAAAGTAGCGAGTAAAACGTTTTCGAACGATAGAAGTGTGAAGGTTAGGTTAGGTTAGGTTAGGTTAGGTTGAGCTAGGTAGCGTCGTGAAACCACCAAAAACGACGTCATCTAACGAGATAGCGTTGTTTTATTGCGAGTACGAACCTGCGATAGGTGAAATATTGTGAAAGCACACAAAACGGCATGAACAAGCCAGATACTGCGTCTTGTTCCGTTACAAGTGCGAAACTGCTATGAAAGCGCATGCAAGCTTCGTGAAACCTTAAAGAACGATGTCATTTAGCGAGATACAGCGTTCTGTACTGTACTAAGTTGGTGAAAAACTGTGAGGTCATGCAAATATCGTAATTGTGAAGGAAACAGTGTAATAGAGCGTTTTTAAATACAAGTGCGAAGGTTTGGTTAGGTTAAGATGTGAACCGTCATAAAACCACATTAAACGTTGTCACCTAGTGAGATGCAGTGTTTTTCACCATTACTAGTCGGAAACAGCGATATCTAATGCGAAAGCGAATGAAACCGTCCTAATGTTGCAGAAAGCATTGTAAAGTAGCGATTAAAACGTTTTCTAACGATAGAAGTGTGAAGGTTAGGTTAGGTTAGGTTAGGTTAGGTTAGGTTAAGCTAGGTAGCGTCGTGAAACCACCAAAAACGACGTCATCTAACGAGATAGTGTTGTTTTACTGCGAGTACGAACCTGCGATAGGTGAGTAGTAGTAAACAACTTTATTAAGGCAGCTGACGGTTTCCTAAGTGGCGAGGGCTGTCAGGCCATGCCTGGTCGCCACCTCGTCAGCGCGTTGATGGCCCGGAGCTGGGTGTCCAGGCTTGTGGTCGTGAGGATTCTCTCCCAGGCCTCACTTGAAGGTGACTGTCCTAGGAGGTTTGGTGGGGGAGGGTCCGTGCTGCATCCCCAGATGATGTGATCCAAGGTTGCGGTCTGGGTCTTGCAAAGGGTGCACGTAGATGTGAATAAGGCAGGGTATATGTGCCTGTATATGTACGGGGAAGGGAATGAGTTCGTTTGAAGCCGCCGCCAAGTGATTTGTTGAGCTTTGTTTAGTTCCGGGTGCGGGGGTGGTCTGGTTTGCCTTGATAGCTTGTAGTACTGTGTGATGTCGTGAAAGGTGATGAGTGCTTCAGTTGCTTCGATATCGTGGTCCGAAGTCTGGCCCACCGCTCGGCATACGAGTCCTCGAGCTTGTCTGTGGGCGGCTTCGTTACCCGGGTTTCCTGCGTGCGCTGGGACCCAGATGAGTTGGATTAAACGAGGATCGTCATCGTCGGTGCTGCTGGCAGTAGTGTCGCCTGAGGCGTTGCGTGCCGCTCGGGGCAGAGGACGGAGGATGCGCGCCGTGGTTGGGGAAACAGTGCCCCGGGCAAATCGGATGATAGCAGATTTGGAGTCACTGATAATTGTTTCAAAACCGGCCATTGCGGCGAGTGCTATGGCAGCTTCTTCGGCCTCGGTTGGGTCTTGTGTGCGTATGGAGCCGGCGCACCTCGTGGTAGGCTCTATATCGACTGGGGTACGTTTCGACGAGACGTTGATTGCAAAGGCTTGTTTGGGGGTTGGGTAGCTTGCCGCGTCGACGTGAGCCACTTTTGTGTTCGTACCAGCGAGTTGCGATAGGTGAAATATTGTGAAAGCACACAAAACGGCATGAACAAGCCAGATACTGCGTCTTGTACCGTTACAAGTGCGAAACTGCTATGAAAGCGCATGCAAGCATCGTGAAACCTTAAAGAACGATGTCATTGAGCGAGATACAGCGTTCTGTACTGTACTGAGTTGGTGAAAAACTTTGAGGTCATGCAAATATCGTAATTGTGAAGGAAACAGTGTAATAGAGCGTTTTTAGATACAAGTGCGAAGGTTTGGTTAGGTTAAGATATGAACCGTCATAAAACCGCATTAAACGCTGTCACCTAATGAGATGCAGTGTTTTTCACCATTACAAGTCGGAAACAGCGTTATATACTGTGAAAGCGCATGAAACCGTCGTAATGTTGCAGAAAGCATTGTAAAGTAGCGAGTAAAACGTTTTCGAACGATAGAAGTGTGAAGGTTAGGTTAGGTTAGGTTAGGTTAGGTTGAGCTAGGTAGCGTCGTGAAACCACCAAAAACGACGTCATCTAACGAGATAGCGTTGTTTTATTGCGAGTACGAACCTGCGATAGGTGAAATATTGTGAAAGCACACAAAACGGCATGAACAAGCCAGATACTGCGTCTTGTTCCGTTACAAGTGCGAAACTGCTATGAAAGCGCATGCAAGCTTCGTGAAACCTTAAAGAACGATGTCATTTAGCGAGATACAGCGTTCTGTACTGTACTAAGTTGGTGAAAAACTGTGAGGTCATGCAAATATCGTAATTGTGAAGGAAACAGTGTAATAGAGCGTTTTTAAATACAAGTGCGAAGGTTTGGTTAGGTTAAGATATGAACCGTCATAAAACCACATTGAACGTTGTCACCTAGTGAGATGCAGTGTTTTTCACCATTACTAGTCGGAAACAGCGATATCTAATGCGAGAGCGAATGAAACCGTCGTAATGTTGCAGAAAGCATTGTAAAGTAGCGATTAAAACGTTTTCTAGCGATAGAAGTGTGAAGGTTAGGTTAGGTTAGGTTAGGTTAGGTTAAGCTAGGTAGCGTCGTGAAACCACCAAAAACGACGTCATCTAACGAGATAGTGTTGTTTTACTGCGAGTACGAACCTGCGATAGGTGAAATATTGTGAAAGCACACAAAACGGCATGAACAAGCCAGATACTGCGTCTTGTACCGTTACAAGTGCGAAACTGCTATGAAAGCGCATGCAAGCATCGTGAAACCTTAAAGAACGATGTCATTGAGCGAGATACAGCGTTCTGTACTGTACTGAGTTGGTGAAAAACTGTGAGGTCATGCAAATATCGTAATTGTGAAGGAAACAGTGTAATAGAGCGTTTTTAGATACAAGTGCGAAGGTTTGGTTAAGTTAAGATATGAACCGTCATAAAACCGCATTAAACGCTGTCACCTAGTGAGATGCAGTGTTTTTCAACATTACAAGTCGGAAACAGCGATATCTAATGTGAAAGCGCATGAAACCGTCGTAATGTTGCAGAAAGCATTGTAAAGTAGCGAGTAAAACGTTTTCTAACGATAGAAGTGCGAATGTTAGGTTAGGTTAGGTTAGGTTAGTTTAAGCTAGGTAGCGTCGTGAAACCACCGAAAACGACGTCATCTAACGAGATAGTGTTGTTTTATTGCGAGTACGAACCTGCGATAGGTGAAATATTGTGAAAGCACACAAAACGGCATGAACAAGCCAGATACTGCGTCTTGTACCGTTACAAGTGCGAAACTGCTATGAAAGCGCATGCAAGCATCGTGAAACCTTCAAGAACGATGTCATTGAGCGAGATACAGCGTTCTGTACTGTACTAAGTTGGTGAAAAACTGTGAGGTCATGCAAATATCGTAATTGTGAAATAAACAGTGTAATGGAGCGTTTTTAGATACAAGTGCGAAGGTTTGGTTAGGTTAAGATATCGTCATGTCACTCCAGGGGGTGTCGACAAGATTTACTGACGTCTGAGCAACAGGGCTCTAACCAAGCGCGTCGGTTGGGCTTGTTTGCCAGAGCGAGGGCCCACGTGCACTTCTTTCTTCTCTGTGGTGTGGGCCTTCACTTTAGCATACGACCCACTACTAGAAAGAGGTGGCAATATTCCCCCTCAACAACAAATAAAAGAGCATCGTCCCGATGCTGCAAAGTAATTGAAAAAAAAACAAAACAAAGTAGTTTAAACAATGAAAAAAAGGCACCAATAATGAAATGTTAGACGCGATAAGTTCACCAATGATGAGGCAATTGTCTGAGCACAAATAAAAAAAACACAGGAAAAGTGGTCTTTTAGGAACGCGCAAAATCCCAGGCAGCACGCCGCCGTTGGACCAATCTTGGACCAACATCAGCTAACATCGGCACCGACGTCGGGCCGACGTCGGAAGTGCAACTTCTTCCAATGTCGGGCCGACGTTCAAGCCAATGATGGGCCGACGTTTTGCCGATGTTTTAGCCAGTATGCAACCAACATTGGGCCGACGAAGGCCCATCGTATTGCCGACAAAGCTGCCAATGTTCGGCCAACATTGGGCCATATTTCAGCCAATCACATGCCATTTTTACGCCGATGTTTGCTGCACGACGAATATTGGCTACGGATGTACGACCGACATTGAACCAATCCAGGGCCACATTGCAGCCAATCAAATGCCGTTATTACACCGATGTTTCCTGCACGACGAATATTGGCTACTGATTGGCTTGCCATTATGTAACCATTATTAGTAGGGAATTTTTCTTACCGGAAGATTTAAACAATATGCCTCGATGACCCGCTCTAGTAGCTTTGCAGCCCTGTATACTTGGGGCAACAGAAAATTGAATGCTGAGAACTGAAAGCAGTTACTCGATCTATTTCATCTTTTATACCTCATTCCCTTTGCTAACACTAGAAGTGTAGTTTATTTTTTTACCAATTTATCTTTTGCAATAGCGAGTGCTTTATTTGGTACTGGTATTTGGTACAGCAGATCGAAAAAAGTCGTTAGGAAGTAAATGTTGAAAGCGTATGTCCCCCACTTGCAATCCCCACATATGTCCCCCACATGGTAATCGAGAATATTCATAGTTTAGAGCATTTTTTTGTAACTAAAACATGGTGATGGTGCTTCCGGATCAGCATAAGCTAGCCGAACAGTGCACCACCGACAGTCTGCAGACTATTTATTCTTTGTTTTTTTATTTATTTGGTACAACAAAAAATGTATACATTGAAAAATATATATACACAACTAAAAAAGGCCCGCTCTACTGCAGGTCAGGTTGCGTTGGGGGCACAGTGACAGTGGTGCTGTCAAGGACCTGGCTGCTGTGGCTGGGCAGGAAGCCAGCTGCCGCGAGCAGCCGATCATCTGCACTCTGAGAGTGGGGATCATCGGGGTGCTCCACAACAAATGCTTCTCTGAAGCGCCGCTTCCTGCCTCCACAGCGATCACCAGACCCTGGCAGCCACCTCTTAATAAAGTTGAGGGCCTCCGCCTGGTCGCACCCTGCTTTTTGGCAGATGACATCTGCATACAAGAACAGAAATACCATAGTACACATGAAGCACTGCAGTACAGAGAATACACAAGGGTAAACACACATAAAACAATGAACAAGTCTAACCTGTCACTAATCTACAGAGCCTCAGGTTCACAAAGGCCCTTTTCCCTTTTCTGCCAAGAAGGCTGTACAGCACTTGCACGTCATGTGCCAATACAGCCTTCATGGCATTCACACCAATTTCTCGGAGGCCACGTCCCCCAATCTGCAGGAGGTGCTTGCGCTGTAAAAAAATGCAAGAAGCATAGATGGGGTAAACGCAACAGCACATCGAAATGTTTTCATGATAAAAATCTGCAAGAAGAGGACACTGAAAACAACAACTTGAATTTTTGGGCATCACAACATTTCATTGTTTTTTTATGCTAACTTCAACTCACTTGACCTAAAATGGTTTCCACATCAGCCCTCTCACACTCAGTGTGAGAACCTTTCAGAGTCCTTCTCTGAATGCAGTTTCGCTGTTATGAAATCAAATACAACACTGTTATAACACTTGATAAATATTGATTCTAGCTATGAAATAGTATAATTACTTTGTACAGTGCTCAAATTCCAATACACGTTTCTTCGAGGTTACAATGTCTTTGCCTGAATGTTGACCAGGAGTAGCTTGTACAGGTGAAAAACGATAAAATATGTGGAATTCAAAAAGAAGCTTGGACATGTTTTTAATCAATGCATTGTAAGCAGAGCACAACAAGATAAATGAACATGATCAAGGCGTACTAAGAGGCAACCTTAGAGCGACCAAATCTTGGTCATAGTTGAAACTGATAGAAAAATAAAGGTCGCACTAGATGGTCGCACCATTTGCTGTTTATATTTTTCTGTGATAGCCAACAAAGAGGCATGTCGCTATAGAAATATCATCACAATAAACAAAGGTGCATTTTTCTTCACACTGCGAAATTGGGTGCGTGTTTGTTAGATTTTTAAAAAAGTAAGAAATCGGCTAACACAAGGCAGGGTGAACTGTAGCTCAAAGTAGAGAGAGCCGCAGCGGACACGAAATAGGGTGATAAATGAACAAAATTACTGAATGTCTGTTTTAAGCAGGCTATTGCTAGTCACTGCCCATCAAACACACGATGCCGCCTACATTGTCTGCTAGGTTAGGACCGTTCACTCGGACTTCACAGACTATAGTAAATACAGTCGAATCTCATTAATTCCAACACACTTAATTTGAACTGACGCTGTGGTCGTATCAAAGCTATACCGCGCTCCGGAAATGCTCTCAGCATCCCGCCCAATCCTGCGGTGGCACTTCAGACACCTCATCGCTGTGCTTGAAGAAGAAAATGAAGAAAAGGAAAGAAAAGACTGCGGTGGAATGTTTGCCAAATGCCAATCTGCGACATTCCAGTGCCCCGCTTCGGCTTTTTCCATCCCTGCCACGTACGTAGAGACCCTTCTCCTTTTAACACTGCGCATGAAGAGAAAGAGGGGGGAAAAAAGCTGTCGCAGAGAGTTGGCTCTCTCATGCCGATCTGCAACGCGCCGGTGTCACGCTTCCCTGTTTTTCGTTCCTGCTATGTAGAGACTCTTCTCCTTTCAACACCGCGCATGAAGAGAGAAAAAAAAAAAGCTGCCGCAGAGTGTTTCTCTCTCGAATGCCGATCTGCTTCTCTTCAGGTGGAGACGCTCCTCCATTCTCATCATGTGCTGGCCACGCTCCGGCTGCAGCGCAGATGGTAACAGTGGAAACACAGTTGTCTTCGAAGAGTGTCAGCACTGGACATTGCCGCGCGCAACTTCTTTTGCCAGGAGAATACTGAAGCCGAAGTACAAATGCTTTGCAAACTGCACGCAAAACTTGACTCGTTGCAAGGCCAACGTGTACAGACATGTATTGACTACTTTAATTAATGACGGATGTCCTGTAATTTGTGAATAAAACTTCTCCATGCACATGCATCACTGCATGGTGAGCCCTCCGCTCGTTTACCGTATTTACTCTATTCTACCGCGCCCTCGATTGTAACGCGCGCCCGGTTTCCACGACAAAAAAAAAAAACTAAGACATCGGTTGCAACGCGCACCCTTTTTTCTCGTTGGCCCGCTTGATCACACCACTCGCGAAAACGACTCTTTTTGAGAGCGTCTTCTGTTTAAATATGAAGTACGGGGGAAGCTTATGCCTATCTGACGTGCAACAGAGCATTGCTGTCACTCTAGTTTTACCGTGGCCCGATGTCAGTACACAAACTTGCTTCGCCCCCTTCTCCTAGACGGTTGTGGTGCCAGGCATGTCGAAGTAAAGAGGCGTGTGATCGGCATTCCCGATTTGCCCAAGCAGGTAGCCGTTGTTGTGCCGCAAGTTTAGGAGGAACCTCTGAAGATTCTGAAGCTTTTCTTCGTACTCCTCCGGCAACTTCCGGCATATGCCCGTTCGCCTTCGGAGGGAAAAGCCTTTTCTCTTCATAAAGTTTGTTAGCCAGCACCTGCTCGCTTTAAAATGGCTCTGCATTAGCCCTTTTTCTAAGGCTAACTGCATAGCCTGCACTTGGAGCAGTTCTGTCGTCACGGGCCGCTGTGCCGCTCACTGCTTAATCACATACTCGCCGAGCAGCTCTTCAATTTGTGGAAACCGACCCTGCTGTGGTCCACTGAAGCCTTTGCGTGAACCTTTGCTGTCGACAATATTCTGCTTTTGTTTCCGCCAGTCCCGCACGCACGTTTCGGGAACTCCGAATGACCGCGATGCGGCCCAATTTCTGTCCGTTCCGGCACACGCGACGACTTTTCTTTTAGAAGCAGCATTGTGGTGCACTCGTCGAGTTTTTGGAGTCGGCCCTACCATGCCGTCGATGCTAATGTACTACAAGATGACGAACTCCTCAGCACACGTATAAAGTGCCGCGCATGGGAAACACATAGGCAGAAATGACCGACGCGCCATGCCGACGCACGTAGGGGGCGGCCCTTTTGTAAGTGGCGATGGCAATAGAATGACCATATTCATTTTTTTTTCGTACTCGATTCCAACGCACATGCGATTTATGAACTCTCTTAACCCGGAAAAAAGGTGCGTGTTAGATTCAAGTAATTATGGTAACTTCATTATTTTGAACTTCTTTTAATTTGAACAAATTTTCTGGCCTCTTTGAGTACGAATTATTCATATTCGACTGTAGTACAGTGGCTCATGAGATAACCTGACTAGTTTGTTTCCCGAAACACAGTATCTTAAAGCAGTACTAAATTTCTGCATGTTACATAGGCATATTAAAAATCAAGAAATATACACCAAAGCCGCAGCCACAGCTTTACTCTGCACAGCGGCCTCTGCTGCCTCCACTTCTCCAATTGTACCAGCAGGCAGCCGGGGAAGGTCAGAGGGGCGCTGTGCTGGCTGGGCGTGCTGAGGCACGGACAAGAGCCGTACCTTGTGCTTCAGCAGTCGCACCTCCTGCAGAACCTCTCTTTGTTGCTGCCGGATGCCAAGTTGGATCGGCAGGATCCGTAGCAATAGAGCTGAAACATACAAGAGTACATACCATATTTACTCGCACAATTTGCATCCTCACATAATTTGCTCACCAGTATAATTAGCCAGCCTGCTTTACTACAAGAAACTTTTTGCTCGCATACTTTGCCTTCCCCAACCAGCCCGAGCCACCTTGCCAGCACACACACAGACACATTTGACTTCATGATGCTCTGGTCAGGCACATCTCTTGTCGAGCAGGCGAGTGCAGTCTTACACAAAATGGACTGAGTGCAAGGTCCCTTCTTCCATGAACTTTTATGCTTTCCCTAGAATATCGAACTTGAAAACTGAAACCTGTTTATGTGTAGTCCGAAATGCCTAAAGGTTTGCCTCCTATCTTCCCACCTCTTCCACGGCAAGAATGTATTCCCGAGACACAGCACAGATGTTGAACGCGTGCAAGGACCTGTCACATCAACTAGATGAGGCAGGTTTTCGCCTTTTTTTTCGGTTTCGCCATCTGGCCATTGCGCTTTTACCGTTCCTTGTGATAGGCTACAATAATTATATACGAGGCAGATTGCTGTTATAAAGCTTACCGAAGAAAACTGAAACCGTGCTACCGCTAAGCACATCAGCGTGGAGTTCTTCGACATGCAATATTCAGTATGGGAGCCAGCAGAAGAGTGCGTTGATAACACTTAGCATAGAAGCTTGGGTGTGTTGGTTAGATATCGGAGGGAACACAACGCAATAGAAGACTGGGACAA